>JALIGW010000002.1:151166033-151318533 GCA_023053685.1 Diadophis punctatus similis
TTAGAAACAGCCAAAATATTTGCACTAGGCATGAATATTTGGTGAATTCTATAACATCCATCTTGTGTTATCTTTCCATTTCCTTGATAGTTCATGAAGTATTGGGTATATTCATGTATGGCCATGTCATGTTGTAAGCATAGGATGCTGGCCTAAATGCCTCATTGTGCTAACAATATTTCATGTTGAAGACCTGTTGTGAGTTAGCTTTGAGTATACGATGATATTTTGCATGTCCTTTTATCAATAAAAAGCTGAGGTAGCTATTTTATACAAGCTAATGTTTACTCATATCTAATTGTTGCTGCAATCAGCTATTAGTCATCTGAGTTCTGAAATGAATACACCATTCCTAATACTCATAATAGACTATATACCGTATATTGTTAAAGCTTCATTGAAATTCTGAATGGTGTTTTTTTTACTAACTGGCTATCTTCTATATCTGCTTTTTATTTTTGCTGTTTCTGTGCCACAGACATTCACAATATTCAGAGAGCCTCTTTCTATGACAATGTTCCTGGTTTTCCTGATGCACCAGGTGAATGTATGAACGGGGCTCCTAAAAACAGGACTTGAATCTATAGGAAAAATCTTAGTTTTTTTTCCCTTTTGCTTATAGGCCAGCATGAACTTTTCATTTCATCCTAGCCTTAAGTGTTACCTGCACAAGGCAAGTGTTCTTGTGTGCATACTATTCAGTTGCTACTGCATCAAATAGTCTCATTTTTTCTATTGCACTTTGAAAAAGCTTTGCAAGTGAGTAGCTGCGTTTTAAAACATGAGCTTGCTTTTCTGACACATTTGATCATTTTGGATATTTTAGTTTAGAAGTGTTGTTGGCCTAATTTTTTGCCTATGTTATATTTATACAAACAAAACAGCATTATTTGTCTTTACCTGGTATGCTATGTCTAAAAAGTTGTTGCTATGCAGCAAACAGAAATGTTTTAATTTCACAAGCCATTAAATCAAAGGTTTGCTAATTTGACCCCTGATATCGTATTCATCCCTCCTTCCATTCAAAAAGCTAAACATTTAATAATTTAATTTGCATATCATCAGAGTTGTCAAACTTTTGAGCCTTGCGTGGGCAAAGCTGGAGCACATTTTGACAGCGTTTAAACTGCATAAATACAATCTGGATTTTTTTTTTAAAATGGTAGCTTATTACTCATAACTCTCTGGGTTATGAATCACAGTGAGAATCCCTGCTTTGAGGTACTCTGGAAAATTAAAACGAAAGCTACACGATCCTGCTGCCTTCCAGTCCTATCAGGGAAGCTCATCAAGGGCCACTAACAGAAGTGCAGCAAAATATTATGTGCTCAATTTGAAATGAGCAGTAGGTTCATCAACAGTAGATTAATCCCTATTATCCAGGAAGGGAAAAATCATGTGATTTACATTTTTATTTCTCTATCTGATGCTACTTGGCTATTTTTTTCTGTCTGCCCCAGTGTGTCTTCTTGTACACTATTGCTAATTCATATTTTCTTAATCTTTATATCTTCCTTAAATTATTAATCTTTCTGTTTATCGTTGCTTAAAAATAATATTTTCAATTATTGTTTAAAGAAGAAAAATATTTTGCTAAATTTGAAACAGTGAATAAGCAGGCATCTTTGATCACTAAATGATTCCTGTGGAGAATACCAACAAACACCTTATTCATGCAAATAAAATAAAATAAAATCTCTACTCAGGAGGCTAATAGCATTTCAGCTGTGGGAGCCAATGAATAAGAACAAGGAGAAAAAAGTAGATGGCTCAGGTTTGGTAAAAGATCCAGATCTCATGAAATATCAGCTTTCACTTCTCAAGACATTATGTGACCTTAAGTGTGAAAGTTATAATCTCATGTGATTTTGATGTTCATGTCTGAAGCCGCTTATGATTCGTTGCAAAAATACCAAAATCTCATTGTTTTGTATATTGTAATTTTTTGGCCATCTGTGTATGTCAAGGGTCCCCAACCGCTGGTCTGGGGCCTACTATTGGGGCCTATTTGGAACCGGGCTGTACGAGTGGCGGGCGGCGTGCACACATCCGCACGCAGCTCAACTTGCATGAGCGGTGGGCCGGCGCACCTACACAAGCTTGCGGAGCTCAACTTGTGCAAGTTGAGCTCTGCGCACAATACACATACTGTATACCAGCGGTCCCCAACCTATGTGGCTTGGCAGCCTGGGGGGGGGGGAAACTGGGCCTCATGAGAAGTGGGCTGGCCCACATGCAGCTTGACTTGCGCAAGTGGCAGGCTGGTGCGCACACACGTATACATCCATGTGCATGGGTTCTAATAAAAATATTTCCACAAATATTGTCAATGGGTATTGCAAATGTGTTGATGGCCACGACACTATCACTATAAATGGTTTTTTTTAAATAAATAAATTTTGAGACTGCTGCAAATTAACATTCCAGTCTTGGTTGACAGAAGAATCTTGATGCTAGAACATTAGAGGAAACGAGAAAGGTCGTAGCTTTTAGGTCCAATACTTATCAGTCCTGAGTCCCATAAAAATCTTATGGTCACTGAAGTAGGTATAGGATGAGGAATTCTGGAATACAGAATATGTCAAACCTAAGTATAAATTTTTCTTGAACTAGAGCTTCAATGAAGACAAAATAAGAATCCACAAAATAACCAGTTATCCTTCTTAGGACTGAGTATATTTACTTCTTTAGAACAAAGCAAAATGGAGTCTAGCTACCCTTATTTCTCCTCAATGATTCAAAATAGAACAGTGAGGCACGATTAAATATTTTTTCTCGCTATGTATTGCATTCAGCGGTAAAATCTACTTACCTTCCCTACTGGTTCAGAAACGCCACCATCGCGCACACTTTTTCACCGTCTGCACATGCGCAGAAGGCTTTGTGCATGCGCAGAGAGTTAAAAACAAAATGGGCGGGTGGGCAAATTTCCTCCGTTTTATTCTTCATAGAAAACTGTTGATAGCGTCAATATGACAAGCCACATAACTAGTATTTTTGTGATGTAATAGGAAAAATAGAATGAAAAAGCTAAAACCCATATTTTATGTTGCAGTTTTATAGGGAAACACTGTACTTTATTTCAAGCAAAGATACTGTGGGAGGATGGTAATATCTTGTCTTTAATGCAGTGTTTAATTCATTTAGTCATTTGCTTTGGCTATATAATAACTTTTCAACATTATTCATTCTGTGCTCGCACTTGATTCTCGTCAAAAATTTATTTTAATTATAAAAAGGGAATGGCTGTAGTGCTCCTAAAAGCAAAATAGTAACTTTTTTTTGTTCTTTCTGGTTCATAATCGTCAAAGCTATGGTATTTTTGTCTTGCGCATTGCTTTCAGTCCAGCTACTTCCATGCATACCTATTTGCTTTGGCACAGACGGCACCTTTCAATATTGTCTCCCGAAACATTTATTGCACCTTTTATTTATACTGATTGTCTTTATTTATTTTACCCTATATGGACCAATTAACTGTACATTCTTGTTGCCTGCAGTGGACCGTATTGTGGGCTTAGATCAAGTCACTGGAATAACAGAGACTGCATTTGGCTCAGCTTACAAGACCAAGAAGGGGATGTTCCGTACAGTAGGGCAGCTATACAAAGAATCACTCACCAAACTGATGGCCACGCTACGAAATACTAACCCAAATTTTGTTCGCTGCATCATTCCAAATCATGAAAAGAGGGTATGTATTGTTACAGGGATTGTGTTTGAGTTAGATACCATAACTGCCGCTTGTGTTTCTTTTGGCCGTACTACCGTGTTTCCCCGAAAATAAGACCCTGTCTTATATTTTTTTTGAACCCTGAAATAAGCGCTTGGCCTTATTGCCATGCACTCAAAAGCCCGTTTGGGCTTATTATCAGGGGATGTCTTATTTTGGGGGGAACAGGGTATGTATCTCTACTTGCTGATATAGAAACATTTTGATTTCATGTTGTATATGGATACTGAAGAGCGCTTCGCTTTGATTTTTGAGTGATTAGCAATTAATATTTCTTTAATGAAAAAAATGCTAAAAGGAATGTCTGTGTATTTAGGCTGGAAAGCTGGATCCCCATCTTGTTCTAGACCAGCTCCGTTGCAATGGTGTTCTGGAAGGAATACGGATTTGTCGACAGGGATTTCCAAACAGGATAGTGTTCCAAGAATTTAGACAGAGGTACTTTAATACAGCTGATCTTAATGTTTCAGAGATCACTTTGTTCAAATAACTTTGTTTTTGTTGTTTATTAACATTTAGTCTTTTTTTCCCCAGGGAGAATAGGTCTCTGTAACTTTACCAACATCTCCTTGTTTTCTGTTTGGTTTATAGGTATGAGATCCTGACTCCAAATGCAATTCCTAAGGGTTTTATGGATGGAAAGCAAGCTTGTGAGAGAATGGTGAGCCATTACATAGAAATATAATACATCTAGAAAGTTTCATCATTTACGTTCTCTGTGTTAAATAAATGGATTTGGCTCTTGCATAGATCAGAGCACTGGAATTGGATCCTAACTTGTATAGAATTGGTCAGAGCAAGATTTTTTTCCGAGCTGGTGTTTTGGCACATCTAGAAGAAGAAAGAGATTTGAAGATAACAGACATCATTATATTCTTCCAAGCTGTTTGTAGGGGATACTTGGCCAGAAAGTAAGTTAATGTAGTAATATTACTTTAATCCTTATGGACAAGATTTGGTGACATTTTAAAAAAGATTTAGGTTAACCAAAAGTACTGCATTTAAAGTAATACGCATAAAGAATTTTATTGATTGTAAGAAAGATGAGCTGAGTTAGAGACAAGATTTTATTTGGGTTATCTAGTTTTAGAAATTTAGTTATTGAATTTTGATATCGTTGAATTTTGATGTTATGTACCATATATATTTTTGTACGGTTGTTTCTGTACCTGTTTGTTCTGTTTCTTTTTTTGAAAAGGCCTTCGGGCTATTCAATAAATGTATTGTAAGTAATACGCATGATTTGTTCATCGAATGCTTATAGTTCCTTCCATATAGAAGTGTTACTATCACTTTGTACTTTAATCAGGCTTTGTTGTAAAGCTAATATTTTGATGTAATTGATAAAATGCAGACATTTTCAACTGTTTTATAAAAAAAAGATTTCTTGATTTGTCTTTAGAGCCTTTGCTAAGAAGCAGCAGCAACTGAGTGCATTAAAGGTTTTACAAAGAAATTGTGCTGCATATTTGAAGTTAAGGCACTGGCAGTGGTGGAGAGTGTTCACAAAGGTAGATTGTTCTTCGTCTCTAAATTATGCGGTGGAATTCTTAATTAACAGAGAACTGACATTAACTTGCTGGTCTTGTGGCTTTTGATTAATTGTGTAGGTGAAGCCTCTTCTTCAGGTTACTCGTCAGGAGGAAGAACTGCAGGCTAAAGATGAGGAACTGGTAAAGGTGAAAGAGAAACAGAGTAAAGTGGAAGGAGAACTAGAAGAGATGGAAAGAAAGCATCAGCAGGTCATTATACACAATCTGATTTATACAATGCTATTGACCTATATCTTACATGCATGTGTGATTTATTCAACATAAGTTACAGCAGAGAAAATATTTTAGTGACAAATAACTTTTTGCAACTTTAATTGGTTATATAGGCTGATTGTCCAGTTAAGCAAAATTATTATGACATATTAACTTAGAAAATATGTTGTGTGTTATTGCACAAATGCAGCTACAATCCCAATTTATAGTGCATCATCATTTTTCATCTTGCACATGACTTCTGTTTCCACAAATAACCAAAGCATTTTAAAATAAACATGGTTATTGAAAGTAGGAGACTGAAATGGTTGGCTGCATTTCTTCCGGTATATATTCCTTCTTATCAGTTATTTCCAAACTTACCTTCTCTTCTACCTTAATAATAATTCAGAGAAAACAGTGCCAATACTTTAACAAACACTTCCTCCAATAACATGCCCCAAAACCTTTTGCTAGCTTGTGAGAGCTATTGATATCATTTAGCAATGCTTTTGCAATATGGCAAACAATATCAAATTCCAATAGCTGGTAAATTCTGATAGATTGTTGAGCTAATAAAGGAGAATATTTGTAGCTCAGTTTTGACATGAGGGGTCCTTGGTGCTCTCTGAGCTTTCTTGTTTTCTTATAGACGTTTCATTACCCCAACTAGGTAACATCAGCTACTAGCACTGATGTTGTTACCTAGTTTGGTTAATGAAATGTCTGCAAAGAAAACAAGAATGCTCAGAGAGCACCAAGGACCCCCTCAAGATTGTTACTGACAGCACGCTAAAAGGTTGAAAGATTTTCTTATCATGTTTGTAGTTGTTAGAAGAGAAGAACATTCTTGCCGAACAGTTGCAAGCGGAGACAGAACTCTTTGCTGAGGCTGAAGAGATGAGAGCTCGCCTAGCTGCCAAGAAGCAAGAGTTAGAAGAAATTCTGCATGATTTAGAGTCCCGGGTAGAAGAGGAAGAAGAACGGAATCAAGTGCTTCAGAATGAAAAGAAAAAAATGCAGTCACACATACAGGTATTGCTCAATGGAGTGATGATAGGATTATTAGAAACTCTGCCTAAATATTGGGAGTATTAGCCTCTTCCATTAACACAATACAATTACGACAATTTTTCTGTTTTTCAGGATCTAGAGGAGCAACTTGATGAGGAAGAAGGAGCTCGGCAGAAGCTTCAGCTTGAGAAGGTAACAGCTGAAGCAAAAATAAAGAAAATGGAGGAAGAAATCTTGCTATTGGAGGACCAGAATTCCAAATTTCTTAAGGTGAGGAAAAAAATGACTATTCCTTTCCTATGCTCCTGGCCAAAATTGAGTAGTAAATGAACAATGGTAACTATAGATAACATGCTATCTCTGGCAATTTTTAAGATTGAGAAAAGTAGCCTGCAATGATTAGATATAAATTTGTTTTATTAGATTAACCTCTCCTGTTGAAACATTAAAATCTGGCATATTTACTGTATTTAATAGCTAAAAAGAACTGCAAAACCCACAAGCTAAATATGGGTAGCTTTATGTTTTTTTGAAAGAAAGTTCTTTCTGGTTGCCCATTATGTTTAAGAGGCAAGTTGCTCCAGTAAAAGAATTATGTATGAAATATATGTTAATATACTCCTGACTTTTTTCTGTATGTGGACCATTACATCATCAGTGAAAAGTTTTGCAGACAGCAGCCATTTAAAACTATTGTGCTAATATAGCCAATGGTGAAGGGAGTCAAATTTTCACTTGACTATTTCCAGTAATCTATCTTGTACTTTCACAAATATGTCCCAAATATGCTCCCCCCCCCAAAAAAAGGTTGCCTTTTGTAGAAAAAAATACCTTTGGGACAACTGAAAATACCTGAATGACTGAAACATTCACAACATGAATGTTGTGCTACAGAAAGCACAACATGCTTTTCTGTAGTAGCCATGGCAATAAGAAGATAATGTATAACAAGAATTCTGAAGCCATTCCAGGATCCTATCACTATTACATTATCTTTTCTCATCCCCCAAACCACTGATATTGGGAAACATTGACTTATTAGGCATGTAACACAATAAGTCCTTCTCATCTTTTCTACTACCTTCTCCTATTGGTATCTTATGATTAAATTACTACATTGTTTGTATGTACATTGAGAGTTTATGCACTGGAGGCAAATTTCTTGTGTATCCAAACACATTCTGCTAATAAAGCCGTTCTGTTCTCTACTCTACTCTACTCTACTCTACTCTCTCTTCCTTTTTTTCTGTGAGCATATAGCCTTAATTGAAAAGTTGATTAGCTGATATTTGATGTTCAGAATCATATGTCACCATCTGTGGTGGCGCAATGGTTAGAATACAGTATTGCAGGCTAATTCTGCTGACTGCTGACTGCCAGCAGTTCGGCAGTTCGAGTCTCACTGGCTCAATGTTGACTCAGCCTTCCATCCTTCCGAGGTTGGTAAAATGAGGACCCAAATTGTTGGGGGCAATATGCTGACTCTGTAAACCACTTAGGGCTGTAAAGCACTGTGAAGCGGTATATAAGTCTAACTGCTATTGCTATTGCTATTATCAAACGTCATTATGCTTCAGACAGTAGTATCACAAATCATGCAAAGAATTATTCTTGCTGTTTTGCTTTTGATCATGTTTTATAATAGCTGCAGCATGTGGAATTAAGGACTTCTTATGGCAATGACCATCTCAATCCAATTGCTATCACTAACCTGATCCTTTACAGATGAATTGAGGCTTTGTATATTATTACTGATTCTACCCAAAACTTCATGGATTATTCAAAACAAATGGCAGATAATTTTGGAACCTTCAAGATGAATAGCTGTAGCTTGGAATGCCTCAAACATACCAATTTACTGATGGAATAAGCTCATTTAATGAAAACCCAGGACATTATTTCCCTGATCTGAGACTTTCCAACCTTAGACTCTCCAAGTATAATTGGATTAAAAATCTAAACTTCCTAACCAGCATGATACAAAGCCTCAATTCATCTGGAAAGGATCAGGTTGGTGATAGCCATTGGATTGAGATAAAACACATGCTAGAAGTTTTGTTAGTGATATAATTTGCACCTGCTAAATATAGAACATAAACATATTTTAGATGTCTGTTAACAACTAAATGTAAAATATATTTTCTGTGAAGCTGTAACAGTTGCTCTAAAAAGTGTGTGGAGGTTCAAAATGTTTTAAAACAGTGGAGAATCTTACTTTGTTATAACCATTCTTTATAATTGGGTTGGTTGGAATGACAGCTGTACAGTTTGTATCTGATTCTTTGACTCTCATGTATATGTTACTTCATTCTTACTTTTTTACTCAATTAGGAAAAGAAATTAACGGAGGACAGAATTGCCGAATGTTCTTCACAGCTGGCTGAAGAAGAAGAAAAAGCTAAAAATTTAGCAAAGCTGAGAAACAAACAGGAAATGGTTATCACAGATCTGGAAGGTTAGCAGTTACAAGATTTGCTATATGGGGCTAATCATAGGATAAACCAAAAGTATCCTGGTACCAAATAACAGAAGCAAGTTTTAACTTCTGACACAGAGTGTAAAAATAAGTGCATATTGTTTTATCCAAATCAAAAGATAATATGTAATGTCAGTTTTGAAATGTATTGTGGGACATTTAGACAGGATATACTCCTAAGACGACAAATTCATTAGAACTATCCTTTACTGCACAGTATATACTAACATAATATTTTTATTCAAATACTCATATTCAAGTAATAAAAAAATACAATAAAATTTGATTTCATATTGCAAAGATAAAAGGTTGCAAGTGATCAGTGGATTCCAATATAAGTTATAAAGCATGTACCTAAAATCAACTCTGCTAAATATATTAGAACTCTCAAGCAGCTAACATGTTCTTCAGTTTTCATTGAAAAATACCACAATTGAGAAGCTGCCTTCAAATAGGTCAGGAGCTTGAGCAAGAGAGTTCATTAAGAATGTCAAATTCCTTATCAGAGTAGAATTGGATTCTGAATTAATTCCTCTGATTTGCTCTAATACGATAGATTTATGAAACTTGCTTTAAGATGACTGCCCCAATATGTCAAGGATAGTCTTTTAATTTCTGATGTTTTAAGTGATCAAAAAATTAACTTAATAACATTAAATGAAAAAAAGATGAACTTCACTTACTCAGTTCTCTAGCTGTTTAGGATCAAAACTAACAATCAAAGAGGGGGTTTTATTTCATTTTTCCCCTACGAAATTGTACTCAGAAACAGAGCAGTGTCTAATCCTAACTTCCAAAAGTATGTATTAGATAACTTTTTTTCCATACAGTAAGCATTGTAAAAACTGTAACTGTACAGTAAGCATTGTAAAAACTCCATACAGTAAGCATTGTAAAAACTTATCCAACTTAATGATGAACGTTGGATAAGATTTCAGTGAATATGTTCATAGAATAGTTTTAATTTATTGTTATCTTAGAACATACTTTCATTCCATTTGTTTTCTCTTCTGTCTTCACATAGTCAACCTAGAATTTACAGAATTGTTTGGTGGGAATACCACCAGTCCATCAAACCTTGGGAGTCCTTTGGGAGTTGGGCGGCATATAAATATAAATATATATATAAATAAATAAATATAAACAACTTCAGTTTGTTTTCAAACTCTATAGCGATAGCACTTTCAATCCTGGAGCTAATCATAATTGAATTGTGTCTATTTTTTCCCCCTACAATCTTCAAAAATCACGAATTGTTCATCAGGGCACTATTTTCCCATGACTGCTATTCAGCCTTTGGCCTTTCTCATGTGCCAGCATTGAGATAGTAAAGTAACTGTCCTATCATTCCCTCCGAAGCCTTGACTAAAGAGGGTAATCTGGGGACTGAGATCAGCGTTGAGTCTAGGTGGGAGAAAGTCCCCTCCCTCAATGAGGCATTATTCTTTGGTTACTTCAAACAGGCAGAGGACAAGGATTTGTCCCACAGGGGCCAAAATCTTGCTGCAAAGAACCCTGTCCGCTTCCTCAGTGTACAGAAGATCAAAGGAATGACAAGCAATCTTGCAGATGGTTACCCCAATTGCCTCATTTGTCCCTGCCAATATGTTGACAACCTCCTTCTCTCTTCTTCTGCAAAGTTGGCATTTTAAAAAGGTCATATAGCTCATATTTATGATAAATAGTAAAATGATGCTAAGATCTTTTCTAGATCAGAAAAAAAATTAAAAATGCATGTATTCTTGAATAGAGTTCTTTTTCTTAGTTCTATTGTTTATAACAATTCCCTGCTGCTCTTGGCACTCCCCTATAAATCATGTTCTGGAAAGAAATATTTATCCAAATATTTACAGTTATATTTATCATATCAACTGTGCACATAACCCACCCACCCCCTTGGATTTAGATGCACAATTTTTTGGCTATATAACATATAATTTGGAATTCTAATTTAATAGTTAAACTACTAATTTTATGTGTTCGCGGACTTTTGTTCCCTAATTTGGGAATAGTTATTCTGTTGGCCAGAATTATGAGCAAATGACTTAATTGCATAAATATTTCTGTTTAGGACTTCTAGCCAAATAGGCTAAAACTGAATAACAACTGGCATGAACCATACTTTCTAAAAATACAGAAATATAGAAAGACCTTAAGCTCTAGGGATAAACTATCTTATATTCCCTTGCCAATTTATAAAATAAAAATAAGAAAGGAATCCAATATTTTTCAGAATGTGATCATGTTTTTCTTTGAAGTATCAAGAAAAGCAAAATCAGGAATGCTAAAATTTGTCTTCCAGATTCTACTCCAGCTATATAAGCAGTGGGCTTGTCCTCATTCCCATTTCAACTTCTTTTATGAGTTCCCTTATTGAAATCCAGTGATTTAAACACAAATATGATACCATGTTTGGCTTTACTAGGTAAATACCTATCCTTTAACACAGGGGTCTCCAACCTTGGCAACTTTAAGCATGGCGGACTTCAACTCCCATAATTCCCCAGCCACCAAAGCTGGCTGGGGAATTCTGGAAGTTGAAGTCCTCCAGGCTTAAAGTTGCCAAGGTTGGAGACCCCTGCTTTAACACATGGATACCACATTGCATCCAGACACTTCAAAATGTCTGACAGGGGCCTCTCATCTCAATTTAAAAAGGGAAATTAAAAAAAAAACTTGTGAGACTAAAAAGCAAAGAGGCACTATCTAAGCTCTACTTGGCCATTAATTGGAAAGGAAAAAGGTAACGAGGCATGAGTATACGCTGATACTTTTCAGTCACCTGCCAAAGTGTGTTGAAGAAAACAAAATAAACCAGACACGGAAACTGCAGCACTCTTAGGAGATTGGAGAAGGAAATATGCCAGGAGGTGTGGGGGAAGCAGGAAGGACCTGGGGTCAGGATTGGGCAGGCTTCCAAGGGAAAAAATAAGCTGTTTTTTTCCCCTCTAGAAACAGAATAGGGATTATACATTTAGCAGACAATTTTCCTGTTTTTATGTTTGGGGAGGAAGATGGGAGCCTAGAGTAGTAAAAAGGGAACTCTGTACTTGATGGGCTGTTTAACTGAAAGTATGAGCATGAGGAAATAAAATTGGATTCAAAGACTGGGATTGTGCCTTAGAGGGTACAGCAGTATGCCTGCCAAGTATTCAAGTTTTACTCTAATCCCCTTCCTGCATGATTTTAGAAGAGAAATATTTCAGATGAGTGGATACTGAATATGATCTACTGAACAATTGTTATTTTTTTAAAAAGCTGATGAAACTTTCCTTTGTCAAAGATAGCAGGAAAAACAAAATTGTTATTCGTTTATAATATAATTTTGCATGCCAACTACACCAATACGTAGTTTTGATAGTAACAACTGTTTCAAGAAGTAAAGTCTCCTCTCTCCAGTTCTGGAGATCAGTAGTTCAGGATGCCATAGTCGCCCATGTAGAAATCCAAGCAGCTGCCCTAATATTATAAAATCAAAATTAATTAATTAATATTTTGTTTCCTTTTTAATTTGCTGCACTCCCTAGTGAATCTAGAGATACGAGGGTGAGTCAAAAAGTAATGCCATTTTCTTTAGGGCAGATATAATTACCAACATAGGAACATGTAGCATACATCAAAATGAAGCTGGTCCTCTGTGGATCACATCCCTACTTCTCAACATAGTCACCATTTCTCTCAATAGCAATGTTCCACCTTCGAATGAGAGCATGTATCCCTGCCTCATAAAATTTTGTTGACTGTTCTTTGAGCCACTTCTTCACTGCAGTTTTCACTTCCTCGTCATTGGAATAATGTTTGCCTCTCAAACCCCCTTTCATGGGGCCGAAGAGATGATAGTCTGAATAGTATTGTCCTCAAACACATTTTGTAATCGGCTGTGAATGTTCACAGTGGTTTCCTCCTCAGCAACAAGGAATTCAATCACTGCTCTTTGTTTTTGACGCAGCTCTAAGGGGGCAGCCATTTTGAATTTTCCTTGCGAGTCTAAAAACCTGAACAGTAAGAAACAAATATTTCAGAACGTAAATGATATAATCATTTATAACTGGGAAAAATTTCAGGTATTTTTATCAAAAACTTCACCTGAAATAAAGAAAATGGCATTACTTTTTGACTCACCCTCGTACTATTTTGATTCCAGTTTGGTGGGCTTTGAAGAAAAGATAAATTTATAGGATTTTAAAAGAGAAAATGGAATTAGCTTGTCTCTAAGGATCACTATTACTAAAAATTCCACAAATTACCTATTTTGATAATCTCTGCATTGATTTTTAAATTCCTCTTAGATAGTCCAAGTGTATATTGTGGTATTCTCAATAGGAATAAGCTTTAGGTTGTTAAACAATGATCACATCATTACTTTTGATCTGCAGTTGTGGTAGTTGTAATACAATAACTATTAGGAACATAGCATTTTGAAGAAAGGCAGCATTCATTAACGTCTTCATTTGGAATTGATGTTATTCTGTCTCTAAATTTTAAATTAGCAATTTGATTACTCGGCAGATTGACCGAGTTTATCTTCACATATTGCATTGTTTTGTACATTGCGTTCTTTTCTTTCTACTTGGTTACCTGTGGGATAGCATCTCCCTGATAAACCTGGCCCCATTGCTTAGACTGTGTTGAGGGAAACCGCTGGTTGACCCCCATTTTGGAGAGTTGGGGGGGGGGCAAAGCCCAGAACCGTGTGTGTGTGTGTGTGTGTGTGTGTGTGTGTGTGTGTGATGGGGCTAGCATTCTTAAATGGCCGCCTGCTGGAGATTCGTTTTCTTTAATATTATTTGCCTTTTGGAAAAAGCTGAAAACTGCCTTTTCCAGAGGTCACTTGGGATCTGACACCATGTATTGTTTTGAGATTTTTAAAATGTATTCATAATTTTTTCTGCTTGATATGTTCTGTTGTCACATGCCATCAAGAATCTTTTATGATTGTAGCAGGATAATACATCTAATAAATAAATCCTCCATATCATTATTGTTTTTTAAAAGAGCGCTTGAAAAAAGAAGAAAAGACTCGCCAAGAGCTAGAAAAAGCGAAAAGGAAGCTTGATGGAGAAACCACTGATTTACAAGACCAAATTGCAGAACTGCAAGCCCAAATAGAGGAATTAAAAATCCAACTTGCCAAGAAAGAGGAAGAACTGCAGGCTGCCCTTGCCAGGTAAAATATTGACTTCTATTACATACAGTTAGTCCTCAACACACAACCATTCGCTGGACAAGAGTTGGTCTTGAAAAAAGTGACTGATGATCTATACTCACACTTATGACTGTTGCAGGACCCTTGTCACATGTTAGCAATTTGGGCTTTTGGCAACCAGCTCACATTTATCACAGTTGCAGTCTCCAACAGTCATGTAATCAAGATTTGTGACTTTTCCCACCCATTGGGGAAGCTAGATTTGCTTACCAATTGTGTGATTCACTACATGATGGCAAATTCCAATCCCAATTATCATCATAAATTGAGGACCATCTGTACAACTGTGCTGATTATTTCAACATTATTAGATCATATGATTAAGATTTCTGAATATTTTGTTACCTCTTAACTTTCAGCATTTACTTTACTTTTATTCCTCTTTACTTTCAGCATTTATTTCAAAAATGTAAGGATTGCATGGCTTGTGTAGTGGACCAGAACAAGTCCAAGGCCTTTCATGTGACCTAATATGGCTAACTTATTTTTCCTATATATAGTTCTGTGGAATAAAATATTCCTATTGTAGCTACTGTTTTATATTGTTATATAGGATATACATTACTATACATTATTGATAGCAAAGTTCCATTCCAGAATCAATAATATCGAAACGATTCTTGGCCAAATGTCTTTTTCAGCCAATATTTAATATCCCTTTTACAAATACTGGACATTTACATTGTGTTTATCTCTAAAACAATTGGTTAATTGTTAACTGAAGATTTAAGTTATTGTTTCATCTGATGTTAAGTGCCTAGACAAGTCCCTTGATTTTCTGACAATCATGGAAGCTACTACTCAAAGTATAAGTGTTCTCAGCTTAATAGATCACTGTTAGGCATACTGGATGCAACATGCAAAATCAATACACACATTGTGGCTTCTGTACATGTATAAAAGCCCATGTATCAATTCACATATCTGTAAAATACATGCAATGAACATACCTAAAATCCCATTTAAATGGATATTCTGCTTTAGCAGACATCCCTTTCCCCTACTATTCCTTTAAACCTTGTAGCCCATAACTGAGTCTTTAAAGCATTTTTTTCTGTGACTTTTCCAGCTCCCTGGGGAAAGGAACAACTGTCAATTCATTAAGTGTTACAATGTTAAGAGAGCTATAGTGTTCTAGAGAGTTGGTGCAGCTTTTTCATTTCATTGTTATGAATAATTCCAATTTTGAACATCTAGGAAATTAGGATGTTTTCTCAGAAAGAATATATAACAGTGATGGCAAACCGTTTTTGGCTCAGGTGCCAAAAGGGGGCACCCACGTGTGATAGTGTGCGTGCGTGCCCACACTCATAATGCAATGCCCTCCCCCCGTACATGCGCACAACCCCTGTGCTGCCCCCCCATGCATGCGCACAACACCCCACACTTCCCCCCGCGCATGCGCACAGGCCTCACTGAAGCCTCCGGACTTCCGGTAGGCCCGTTGGGCCATTTTTCACTGTCCCCAGGCTTCAGGAAAGCCTCCTGAAGCCTGGGGATGGCAAAAAATGGCCCAAATGGGCCAACCAGGAGTGAACCCTGGGGACCGCGAAAAATGGCTGGTTGGCCCATTAGGCCATTTTTCATTTTAGGAGGTTTTCCTGAAGCCTGGGGAGAGCGAAAACGGCCAAAAAGAAGGCTGAAAATCAGCTGGCCAGCACTCGCATGTGTGCTGGAGCTGACATAGGGCAACGCCTCGCGTGCCCTCAGATATGGCTCCGCGTGCCACAGGTTCGCCATCACTGATATTTAAGTTACTCTGCTCTTATCATATCTTACTAAGTATTTCGGAAGCTTGAAATCAGAATCTTCATGGCTTGAATCAATATCTTGTATGTTAGAAACCAAAGCACATGTTATAGATCAGCTGTCTTCATTTTTAATTATGATGCTTTTCCATGTAATTTGTGAGTCTACTGATGAGCTGTTCTTGGAGCAGTTTCATCATATTAATGTATGTTAGAAATACAATTACTACATGAAAAAATAACCAAGGCATAGCAGATGTCAAATATATAAACATCAGATATACTGTTTTGAAATGTTGGATTTGTTTAGAATTATTGCAGTCTTTAGGATATTGGGCTTTGAGTACTATAACTCTAGACTCTGCAACACCAGGAGTCTTCTGGTGTCTACTATATTCAATTATACTACTTGTGTAATTGTTTTAATTTGTTAGTTACTCATTATTGATTGGGCAGTTGCATTGTGATTTTTTTATAAATCCAAATTATTCCAGGTTAGGATTATTTGATTTCACACATTTACATTGTATTGTTGATATGAAGGTATCGCCAGTCCTATTTAATATTTTTGTGAACATATGGAACCTAGGATGTTTCTTCTCATTCACTACTTCAAGAATAGCCTTTTTGCACCCACTTCACTCTTTATTTCACTCTCACTGTTAAACTCTGTGTTGCTTACAGAGGGGATGAAGAAGTGATGCAAAAAAACAATGCTCTAAAACTAATCCGAGAATTGCAAGCCCAAATTGCAGAGCTGCAAGAAGATCTTGAATCAGAAAAGGCTTCGCGCAATAAGGCAGAGAAGCAGAAGAGAGACCTGAGTGAGGAGTTAGAAGCACTGAAGACAGAGTTGGAAGACACCTTGGATACTACTGCAGCTCAACAAGAGCTCAGGTTAGTGAGCAGAGATGCAATGGATTTTCCCAAACGAGCAATGTTCTGTCTTGGTAAACTGAAAAGTTTAGCTTCCTCTTGGAAATTGCAATGAAAGCAAACACAACTTAAAATTTACATTGAATCAAAACAGCATTACAGTGGTACATTGGTATTCATTGTTGATTGGTTCCAGGAGATGCAATGAGTACCAAAAACAATGAGTGCCAAACAATTCCTCCACCCCATAAAGAATAATGGAGTGGGTCACAAGGCAGCCGATACTGACAAGTTCTAGCTTGTGCATTGAGTACCAAAGAAACGATGAGTACCAGGACAATTTTTTTGTCAAAATGCATTGATTACCAAATTCGATGAGTTTCAAAGAAGTTGAATACCAAGGTATCACTGTATTAGTTTACATTGCTGTAAAATATTCACGTAGAAGAAAAATTGCTGAAAACCTTTCTTGGTCTATAGTAAATCTAGATTGTTTCATACCTTATTTCCGATAAATTTATCTCCAAATTAATGAAAAATGTATGTTGTAATTAAAAGTGTCTCATCATGAAACACTGTTTTGGGGAAGGGAATATAGTGAAACAGCCAAACCTAGATATTTTGTCCAAACTGGATTCTTCCTACTACTAATTCAGGATGTTACTATGGTTTATGTTTTTTATTTTCCATTTAAAAATGATAGAAAGCTGAAAGCTAATTTTGTCTTGCTGGCTACCTCTTTAGGACAAAGCGTGAGCAGGAAGTTGCTGAACTGAAGAAAGCCCTTGAGGAAGAAACAAAGAATCATGAAGCCCAAATTCAGGATATTAGGCAGAGGCATGCAACAGCCTTGGAAGAGATCTCAGAACAGCTTGAACAGGCCAAAAGAGTGAGTAGAGAACATTCACTTAAGCATGAGGAATTTCATATGAATGGGAAAATCCCCATGAATCTTATTTACATGTGAAAATCTACTGAAGCAAAACAGGACATCAGTATAAAGAGGACATAATTTAAAACTAGCTTGTATGCAGAGTGTTTCAAATTCAAGCATATCAAGTTTGAAGGACCCATTTGTGCTCAAAGCGGACTGTTTTGATCATTTCTTGTTTTGAAAGCACTTTCAAAATTCTGAATTTTAAACACAAATCATATTTCAGACAAACTTTCGAATTTGAAATAGTTGAAATTTGAAATTTTCCTAGTTACAGGAAAGTTTCAGAATGACTTTTCACCATCAATCTTGCTGCTGTCTTTCTTTTTAATCTTTCTTTTATTTATTTAGAAGTAATATCTTTTGGAATGTGAAACACTTGACAGATATCTTAAACTGCCTAGGTCAGTGATGGCGAACCTATGGCACGGGTGCCACAGGGGGCATGCGGAGCCATATCTGCCGGCACGCAAGCTGTTGCCCTAGCTCAGCTCCAGCGTGCATGTGCGTGCCTACCAGCTGATTTTTGGCTCACGCGGAGACTCTGGGAGGGCGATTTCGACCTCCGGAGGGTCTCTGGGGTGGCGGGGGGAGTGTTTTCGCCCTCCCCAAACTCCAAGAAAGCCTCTAGAGCCTGGGGAGGGCGAAAAACGGGCCCACTGGAAGTGGAAATGGGGAGTGGGAGATGTCGCGCACGCAGGCGCAGCGGGGTGGGGTGAGTGGGGGGCTTTGAATTATGGGTGTGGGCACGCATGTGCATGCGATAGCACGCGCACACACTATTTCGGCCCCCGAGGAAAAAAAGGTTCGCCATCACTGGCCTAGGTGCTCTTCTTAATTGAGAAAAAGTTGCATTATAGTTTTCAAATTTATAATTCTAGGATATTATAAGTGTTACATTGTAGTAGCTTTAATCACATAACTATTTTAAATTTCAAAACTCCTGAAGCACTAATAATTTTTGCTGACATTTCTTAGTACAGATTTATACTTATATAAATTGCAATGCCCTGTAAAACTTATTAGTTTGTATGTGAAAAGAGCTAAAAGAGATGTAAGAACAGAATATATGAAAGTTTAATATATGGCATTTTGAATGCAACTTGTTTTAGCTTAGTTGCCATATTATGTTTCTGATGTAGCTCTGATGAAATGCACTAACTGCCTTTCTTGTTTCTTTAGTTCAAAGCAAATCTTGAAAAGAACAAACAGTGTTTGGAAACAGATAACAAAGAGCTGGCCTGTGAGGTGAAAGTTTTGCAGCAGGTTAGATCTGAGGCAGAACACAAGAGGAAGAAGCTCGATGGTCAGGTACAGGAATTGCAGGCCAAGGTTGTAGAAGGAGAAAGGCTGAGGACAGAGCTGGCAGAAAAAGCAAACAAATTTCAGGTAAAGATTTAAATTTGCAACTCTTTGGTATAATGTAATAACTTATTAAAAGTTCATTGGAAAATACGTTGCTGTGCATATCCTTCTGAAATCATTTTCGATTACTGCATATTTATTTGAAATGACAGTGTTTTATTTGAAGTGGCAGTTTCAGAATTAAGACAATGCAGGCTGCTAGTGGCAATTTTGTATTGGGAATATTAGAGAGTTAATGCAGATTTTTGGCTTCCAAATGTATGTTCCTTCTTAGTAGGGTTCTTGAAACTTGAAAGCAAATGAAGTGCCAAATGAAATCCTTTGACTCATGGATAGCACTGTAGTAGACCACATTCTCAATATGCCATAATCTGCCTTCTTTCCTGCACTAAATAAACAACAATGGAGTTTTGAGAAAGCGTTTCAATGAATTAGAGTGAGAATAATGTTACATTCTGCTGATAACAATAGCAATAGCACTTAGACTTATATACCACTTCACAGTGCTTTACAGTCCTATCTAAGAGGTTTACAGAGTCAGCATATTGCCCCCAACAATCTGGGTCCTCATTTTACCAATCTCAGAAGGCTGAGTCAACCTTGAGCCTGGTGAAATGTATTAAGGATTATCTGACTTTAAAATTATAAAAAATATGCTTGTAAAATATGCACTATTTTGACATACAGACTGTTGTTCATACAGGCTTTTAAAGTAAAGGAGTATTTAGAAATGTATATAAATAATGCTGATTATACTATTCTGTGAATAGCATTTATCCCAAATGCTGCATTCTCTTTTAATCATATACTCTATTAGCAAATATAGTACCAATAAGAATATTGCAGAATTAAGTCATGATTGCAAGAAACTCTGCAGGTACAAATCTGTATAATTGATAAGCTAACAATAGGAGGAGAACTTACAAAATTTTCCCTAAAACCTCTAGGTTTTTCTATAAATATAGCCCGTTTCTAAAGGAACACATTCTTTTTTCCTAGTATGCATTTTTTTTTCTTTTTTGAAAAGTCATTGCCAATTTAAGTTTGAACCTGTAACCCTCAGAAAATACAAATAGCGGTTATTGCAGAAGGTACTTAGAATACTGTGTAGCAGTCAAATCCAGTTTATTGTAATGTAATTAAATTGGAATCCTTCCATTCTAAATGAGATATGTATAAATAAAATACTCTGTTTTGTGATGAATTATGAATGGAAAACTTTGCAGAATCTGAAGCTAATGTCCCTAAAAAAAGTGAGTGCCTCCAACTGGATAATTATAAAATAGCAGTATAAAAAGATCTGTTGCTCCTACTTTTAAGGATCGAAACTATCAAGAGTTTGTTGCAGAAAAATTAATATATATATATATATATATATATATATATATATATATATATATATATATATATATATATATATATATATATATATATATATATATATATACACATACACATACACACACACACACACACACACACACACACACACACACACACACACACACACACACACACACAAAATACAAGTAGATTATTTCTTCAAGTAAACACAAGCAGGAGAGTTAGTTTCATTTCAGCAGAGCAGACAAGCACAGAGCGGACAGAGTGCAGAGTGGACCGAGCCACACCCAGCCTTCCAGTTTCAGTTTTGATTCTCTGCACAGACTCAGAAGTGTTTAGCTCTCATTGGCTGGTTTAGTTGCTATGCCTATTCATTCGCTGACCTTGTTACCACTGGCTCTCCCAGTCATGAATATTTAACAGAAACAATTTAGCGAATTTAAGTACTGAGAAACACCATGGAAAAAACTGAAAATTACACACTTTTTTTTCTCAAGTTGAGTCCCTTATAAATAATTATAAAAATTACTGAATAACAATAAACATCACTTTCAAAATTTCCTTAAAGTTCCAAAACATTACTCTGGATATCATAAATTTTGCTCAAATCTCTGAAAAACATTCATCCTTACAAACTACATATTGGTATGATATCTAGGTTCTTTGAATTTCAGAATGAACTGGACAATGTTTCAAGTCTCCTGGAAGAAGCAGAAAAAAAAGGCATAAAATTTGCCAAAGATGCTGCAAATTTAGACTCTCAACTACAAGATACCCAGGTATAACTACAATTTTGGAATATAGTTCTAAAATACTTACAGTTCATCATTGGGTACCTTAATAGATTTCCGAGGTAACTAATGTATGCTTATAAATAATACAAAGATTAGGAAAGAAATTTAGATTTAAAGCATCAGCAAAGCAGAAGTAGTTTCTTAAAGTTTGTTGGAAAGCTAATAAAAATAGAACAAGTCTGGGCTCCATATATTTTGACCATTACATGTTTCTTAGTTATATAGAATTGCTGTAGTACAGAGCTAAAATCCTGCATATTATAGACATTAGCCTCATGTTTCAAGTAATAGTTTGTTTCTTCTGTTTGATCAACAGTTTTCATCACAGATTTGTCTACCAACATGGTTTTCATTAATCTTTTGCTGTTTGACTTAACTTTAATTCCTTACTTAATTTTAGTTTACATTCTAGAGAAGAAATTACTGGTTGTTATCTCTCTTTTTTTAAGAGGAATGGATAATGTTTCTAATGTACACATGAAAAAGTTCCTTTTTTTGCAGTAGTTTGAGCACAAAATTCCTGATACTTAAAAGCTCTTTATGTCATGAGATTGATATAACGCTTTTATGATCACACTTTCAACCTCCTTTTGAAGTTTTTTTAAAAATCTTTAGTTAATAATAGTAATAATAATGGTCACTTCTCCAATGATGGGCTATGAAATTGTAACCAATTCTGCTGATTTTAAGATGCTCTTTTATCTTTTCTGGGATTACTGCTATTAAACATATTAATACCATATTGTTTGTTCACAATTACTTGCTGTCTGAGGCATTTTTTATTTGACAAGTGACCTTTCTGATTTTAGTACTAGTTTTTAATTAACTGCTTTAAGATCTGGTATGATGTATCATTATCAAATTATAGTAGAATGACTTAATGTCTTTAGGTCAGCCAGGATGAACTCTTCACAGCAAACAAATATCCTATTGAACAAATAGATGTAGTAGACTAAGTTCAAATTTACTTCAGACCAAGAGGTAAAACGCATATACATTTTTTTATTTCTATAACAGGAACTTTTGCAAGAGGAGACACGCCAGAAACTGAATTTGAGTAGCAGAATTCGGCAGTTGGAAGAAGAGAAGAACAATCTGCAAGACCAGCAGGAAGAAGAGGAAGAAGCAAGAAAGAATTTGGAGAAGCATGTAATAGCTCTGCAATCTCAGGTGAGAAGTCATGACAGGTACAAGCCATAGAATCATTTTGTACAGCATTTCATTCTGACCTGGGCTTATGTGAGATCAGTTGAAACTGCAATTGCTTTTCCCTAATAGTTTCTTACTATTTTCCAATAGAGTAGCAAGCACAAATCATCTGTAAACTTTTGGATAGGGTTGATAAATTACTTTTTGTGAATAAATTTTCATGCAGCTGTCCTTGAAAAGTCAAGTTTGTCTCGTCAGTAATATAGTATATATTTGAACGTAAATTTGGACCCAGTTTATACTATCTTAGTTAATGTGTGTGTGTGTGTGTGTGTGTGTGTGTGTGTGTGTGTGTGTGTGTGTGTATCATTTGAGACTTTCTTTAAGCACCTACCTGCATGTTTGGAGGATTTTATTGCATCATGAAAATATATTTTTAAAATACATCTTTCTACATCTTGAAAGGGAATTAGAAGGAATGATTCTAGTTTAGACACCTTTGCTGTATAGTAGTAGAGGTTTAGTATGGATAAATAATGGGCCATCAACTGCATTAATAAACTGACATGGTTCTGCCAACTTGATGTGAATTAGACTGTGTTCTGCAGCCATAAAACTAGTTCACCAGTTTTATTTAAATTTTTTATTAAAGCTTTATTTTGCATTATAGCTAGCTGATGCCAAAAAGAAGGTTGATGATGACCTAGGGACTATTGAAGGACTGGAGGAGAGTAAGAAGAAACTGTTGAAGGACATGGAAATTATCAGCCAACGTTTAGAAGAAAAAGCAATGGCATTTGATAAGTTGGAGAAAACAAAAAACCGCCTTCAACAAGAGCTGGATGACTTAATGGTGGACCTTGATCATCAACGTCAAATTGTTTCCAACTTGGAGAAGAAGCAGAAGAAATTTGATCAGGTATGTCACTATTTAAATTGTGTTGCTTTCTTCTGAAGGTTATAAGTGGCAGTTCATTATTTCCTGATAAGCTTTTCATATTTGCAAATATTAAAAGTGTTCTTTAAAGTATCTATCTATTGGGATGGGTATTCCTCACTGTCCACCTGTGAAATATGGAAAGTGTAGCTCATAAAAACAGAGATAGTTTTGACCAAACATTGACCACTGTGGTAGATTACAAATAGGTGCATTTCTGTCTGTTCATGGATGCCTCAAAGCAAAGGACTTAATACAGCTGAACGCCAAAATACCAACCTACAACAACAACAGCTTGGATTTCCACAGGATTAAGATGATACATTTTAAGTATTTCAAATTTTCATGTTTGGCCTATTGAAATCAATAGATGCTGGCAGAAGAGAAGAATATATCTGCTCGTTATGCAGAAGAAAGAGACCGTGCTGAAGCTGAGGCACGAGAAAAAGAGACCAAAGCATTGTCCCTGGCACGAGCCCTGGAGGAAGCTTTAGAGGCCAAGGAAGAGTTTGAGAGACACAATAAGCAACTCCGAACAGAAATGGAGGACCTGATGAGCTCCAAAGACGATGTTGGCAAAAATGTGAGTTGTCTTATTTTTGATATATTGAAGGTTTGGAAAACAGTACTTTTAATAACGTATGTGAATCTGGATTTTGAAGTGTGAAAATAAAATGTTCTAAACAGGTGTCAACAACTATGTGCATTGTAAACCGCTTACAACAGAAGTGTTTGTCTTCATGTTGAGTACGTGTGCATTTGACATTTTTTGTCTCACTTTATTCATATAGCCTTCAGATTCTTTTCCATTTGAGTGTTTTTGTTTGTGTGCTTCCTGAAGGCAGATAAATATGACAGGGGCCATTGTAAAGCATTGTGGATGTGATTTAGCAGCTGCATTGCATTGCATTTTGAGTAAACTTAACACAGTTTGAATTGTTAGGAGTAGGAGTTGTGTTTTCTCTCTCATTTCCATTGATTCTGTTGCCATTATCAAGATAATATCAATATATTTTACTTTGCAGGTTCATGAGTTAGAAAAATCTAAGCGTACATTGGAGCAGCAAGTGGAAGAAATGCGAACACAGTTAGAAGAACTAGAGGATGAGTTGCAAGCCACAGAAGATGCCAAATTGCGCTTGGAAGTGAACATGCAAGCCATGAAAGCCCAGTTCGAGAGGGATCTTCAAGCAAAGGATGAGCAGAATGAGGAGAAGAAGAGACTCTTAGTAAAACAAGTAAGGCTTTAAGTAGTAAAGTATAAATTTGGTGTTGATTCAGAGGTTATGGGGAACTATATGTAACCCTTCTGATTTGTTGAATCATCACTAGGCTTTATTAAACTTAAAATTGATCTTTTATTTTCTAATTTTTAGAAAGAAAAGTTCCCCTGCTACCAACATGTAGTTTAACATTTGTATTCAATCATACAAATGTTTATGTTAAATGTTTCCCATTTATATGTGTCCTTAGTCCATTCCTTCGAACAAGCAATAATTAAGACCTCCAGATTCCAAATCTTTTGCAGTTTACATGTTGTTTAACCCATATCTTAATTTGTCTTAAATCTTAACTGGCTAGAAATTCTGATAACTATAAATGTCTATGAAATCAATTTTGATGAGACACCATTACAAACGTCCTTCTGAGAGAACACCTCATGGTCTTTTAGTATCAGAATTTCTATGAGATGGAATGGATGGCATGGCATATAATCTTGATTTTTTTTAATATGCATTTACATTGTATGTATGTATAGTAGTTAGGATGCTTGTAATAATCTGTTTTCATCCAAATCCTACCAGATCTATACACCTTAGCTAGATCTCCTTTAATGCATCATATAACAAGTGACTATATCTGAGGTAAATTAAGATACATACAATTGAATATGAATTCAGGAATACATGTTCATTTTATTTAAATTAGTAAAACAAGTGGAGATTCATGTTTCATCTACAAGTAACATACTGCTATTGAGTTTCTATTGGCAACTGCTCAAAAGCTATATTTTTTTGATTTAGAAAATAAAGAACTGATAACATTCTTTATAAAAATCAGACACCCAGGGGAAAAACATCCTGGAAAGAAGAAGAGAGTGTTATACAAATACCACATATTGTAGATCTTAAAATGTGAATTTCAGTGACACAGTGAGATACCTCTTAAGGGAGCTGTGGGTATACATTTTTGGGATACAATATTTTGTCTATCCCTGAAGTAAAATGTGTTCCCCAGCCAGATGTATGACAATTCCTTTTGACTCCATGGAAGTTCCGTGGAAGAATCTAAGGAGGTATATCTTTTGAGGCACTTATAAGCATGATAGCTAGCACATGTTTGAGTGCTATATGTGAACAGCCCTAAATTGAAATATAGTCCAGAAAAATATAAGTAGGCTAGGGATTCTGTATATCTTTATAGATTCTATAGATATATAGTCTGCATGAAATATTGCATCACAGAAATTGGTGGTTGTGTTCTTCTATTTAGCTTCAGAATGTCCAGGCATCTGCAGTAGCCTTGAGAGTCGTTTTTATCAACCTTAATCTTTATGCTACCCGTACTCCAGTAGTGGATTCCTGCCGGTGCGGTTAATAGCTGTTGTTCAGCACAGAGCCAAAGATGCTGCTGCCGTTCGCGGCGCGGGGGCTTTCCCCGGGCACTGCCACCGCCCGCATGGATGCCGCCGTTTGCGTTCTTTTGCCCTCTGCGCATGCGCAAAGTGTTCTGCATGCGCAGAGGGCAAAAGAACGCAATTGGCAGCGTCCATGCGGGCGGGGAAAGCGCCCGGGGAAAGCTCCCGCACCGCGAACGGCAGCAGCGTCTTCGGCTCTGCGCCGAACAACAGCTATTAACCACACCGGCAATAACAGGCAGGAACCCACCTCTGCCGTACTCCTTTTCTGAACAAATCAGAACTGAATTGAATAAGCAATGTATTGGCCATGACTATCCTGTTTCAGCCTGAGAAATACAACAAAAATAGTTAAATTCAGTTTATTGTTGAGTTGCATCTCAGGTAATATGTATGGGAGCAAAGTTGTGCATGTTAACTGGGTGCAGCATGGACAGCAGCACAGAGTCCAGTGCAGTCATGCCAAGGGAGACAAGCTATGGGGCAAGAAAGTGTAGTGCGGGTTTAGGGACGCCTAGGTGTAGTGCAGGTTTAGGAAAAGAGAAGAGCAGTGGAAGAAAGGCAGGCATGGTCAGCAATAGTGTAGGAAATAAACACATCCAAGAATACTGTAAGTCCGCTTAGATAGTATTACTCAGAGTCTAGGATCAGAGCAGGAAGCAGAAATACAACAATGCAGGCCTAATGTTGGTGAATTGTTTCCAGCAGATGTTCATTCTCTGGCAGCTGTTCTTAAGTAGCCCAGCTACAGGCATGGCTCATTTAGGACCATTATCATCCTTGCTCTTCAAAATCACCTTTGCTTGGTACACAAGCTCAAGTAGTTGATTGCCCTTTGGGTCTTAAGGTTAGCAATTTGCTGGATTAGGCCCCTCAGCTTCTGAGAAGTTAGAATTAGCCCATTTATGGGCTCAAAATAGTTCAGAAACTTTCTTTGCAGTTATGTTATTAAGCCATTATCATTGCTTGACTAGGGGTTTTGTTTTCTTTGCATAATTGATCATAAATTTAGTTTTTCTTTGAAGAATGAATAGGATGATACAAGGCCTCATTGTCTTAATTTGGAAGCAGTTGTACCATGAACAAACATGCCATATTGACCTCAGTATGAAGTTTAACAATTACGGCTGATAGTTTTACTTAAATACAATTTTAATAAGTTTTTATTTTGGCAGGCTGTTTTCCTTAAATAGTAATATTGATTTCTAAAAAGTTACTTTTTCCCTTTATATAGTTTCTTACAGGGCATCAAGGAACTTACAATTGATATTACTGCACAATTACATAAGTTTAGGGATATATTTCTTGAACTTCCTTCATCCTTCATTTTGGTTGGTTTCAGTTAATGGTTAATCTTGAATTCAGACGTTTATCTTACCATGTGTCCTTAATTTTGTAGGTTCGGGAACTGGAAGCAGAATTGGAAGATGAAAGGAAGCAGCGGGCTTTGGCTGTGGCATCCAAGAAGAAAATGGAAGCAGATTTGAAAGACCTGGAAGCTCAGATTGAGGCAGCAAACAAGGCCCGCGATGAAGCCATCAGGCAGTTGCGCAAACTGCAGGTGAACAAAGCAACTCCTAAAATCTGAAAGGAGAAGGGAACTTGTCTCTAAATTTATGAACATGTTCTCTACAAAATTTATTAATCTTTCTTTCATAGAAGGGTGAAATTAGGTGAATATATTTTGTGATAATAATAGATACTATATACTCTGGGTGTATAGATTAGACTGAGGCAATGTAGTTAACTTCTCAAGATACAGGGAGAAAAACACTTTTTTTAAAAACCTTCCAGGCTCAAATGAAAGATTATCAGCGTGAACTAGAAGAGGCCCGCGCATCTCGAGATGAAATTTTTGCTCAATCAAAGGAAAATGAAAAGAAGCTCAAAGGTCTTGAAGCAGAAATTCTTCAACTTCAAGAGGTATGAAGTTAAGTTTAGAAAAACTGCCAATTCTTAACATCCCTATTCTGTAAGATAGAATTCTGGAAAAAGGAACATGTTTCTACAATTCAGATAAGAATATTTAAAATTTGGAAGATGGGCAGAAACTCTTGAACTATAATAATGTATGTTAAAAAATCTATTGGATCATTTTTGAAGGAACTAGTTCCCAGTTGTCTGTGGTAGTTAAGCACCATAGAAGAGTGTATTTATGTCAGTAATTATATTGGATTCTGAGCTATTGAGCATACTGTAATAGCTCTGTATCAAATACCTGAAAATGTCCTTCCTTGCCAAGGTTTCTGAGATGCCAACTACTATCTTTTCAGGAACTTGCCGCTTCAGAACGAGGCAGGCGACATGCAGAGCAAGAGAGAGATGAGCTGGCTGATGAAATTGCTAACAGTGCCTCTGGAAAGTAAGTTGGTTTAGATCAGCGGTTCTCAACCTGGGGGTCGCGACCCCTTTGGGGCTCGAACGACCCTTTCACAGGGGTCGGGAGACTTTGCCTGGACACTGCCATTTGGGTTCTTTTACCCTCTGTGCATGCGCAGAACGCTTTGCGCATGCGCAGAGGGTAAAAGAACCCAAATGGCAGCGGCGGGGTGGGGTTTGCAGCGGCTGGCGCGGCGGTGGGAACGGGGCACAGGGCGCAGCATTAGGAAGGTTGAGAACCACTGGTTTAGATGAACATTTCACCAACCGCAGACCCTAAATAACGTGTGCCGATGCCTGTTGCAGTGTAAGAATTGATTACAGTGGGAGGAATTCCTGGCTTAAATTTGTAGTTCCTTCTATCGCTTCCATGTCTCTATAGGTCTGCCTTGCTTGATGAGAAACGCCGCTTGGAAGCCCGAATTGCACAACTGGAAGAGGAACTGGAGGAAGAGCAAAGCAATATGGAGCTTCTCAATGACCGCTTCCGCAAAACCACTCTACAGGTGTTCTCTTTGGTTGCCAAGTCTTGGTCGAACATTTTGTTGCTTTCTCCAGGTAAGGGGCGAGATAGATCTAAATAACTGTGCCTGTCTTCCTAAAGATTGACACGTTGAATTCTGAGTTGGCCGCAGAGCGAAGTGCTGCCCAGAAGAGCGAGAATGCCCGTCAGCAGTTAGAACGGCACAACAAAGAGTTGAAAGCGAAGCTTCAGGAGCTGGAGGGTTCAGTCAAATCCAAGTTCAAGGCAACCATTTCAGCACTAGAAGCAAAGATCGGGCAAGTAGAAGAACAGCTGGAGCAGGAGGCAAAGTAAGTGGGTTTTTTTTTTAAAAAAAGAGCTTTCAGAAGAAGGAATCTTGAATTATAGAAAGTAACTTGTTCAAATTAGGACAAATATATGTGGTTCCATCGCTCAACAATCTTTTTAGAGGTAAGCTAGATGATTCACCTGAGGATCAGTTGTCAAAGCTTTGATGATGGTGTAAGAATTTTGAGAGTCTTGAAATCACTTTTGTTCCTTTATTTTTGTGAAAATATTTAAGGTGGATTTTACCCCCTATTTGCTTAACATGGGAGACTAATGGGGTTTTATTTTTTAATGTACTATCTTCCTAGAATAAGTCCTTCCCTTTGTTTCCATTCTCACTTCAGAGGGACATAATTATTGAGATACTTTTACCTATTAACACTGATTTCTTCCCACAAATTAATTAAAAATAAACAAATATCCAACAGGGAACATAGGTGTTTGATATAAGGGTTACTTTATTCCTGACTTGACTTCCTGACTTGTTTTAAACTTTTCCACATAGCAATAGCAATAGCATTTAGACTTATATATCGCTTCATAGTGCTTTACAGCCCTCTCTATGCGGTTTACAGAGTTCAGCATATTGCCCCCAACAATCTGGGTCCTCATTTTACCTACCTCGGAAGGATGGAAGGCTGAGTCAACCCTGAACCGGTGAGATTTGAACAGCTGAACTGCAGCTAGCAGTCAGTTGAAGTAGCCTGCAGTACTGCACTGTGCCACCACAGCTCAAGGTTGACTCAGCCTTCTATCCTTCCGAAGTGGGTAAAATGAGGACCCAGATTGTTGGGGGCAATATGCTGATTCTGTAAACCACTTATAGAGGGCTGGAAAGCACTGTGAAGCGGTATATAAGTCTTAAGTGCTATTGCTATTATTTCTGCTTTCATTAATTTCTTTAGGGAGAGGGCAGCAGCCAATAAGCTAGTACGCCGCACAGAGAAGAAGCTGAAGGAGGTATTTATGCAGGTGGAAGATGAGCGCCGACATGCAGACCAATACAAGGAACAGGTGAGGAGGGGCTGCCTGCTCTGCTTGGAACCACAGCTACTAAAAAAACCTTTCATTTCGTTGCTTGTTATGCAAAAAGAGATATTCAGTAAGTTGTTTGAAGCACTTTTTTTAAGCATGGCCAGAGGCCATCTGATCCAGAACAGTGGAAATGGCCTGATTCATATGGATCTAAACACAGATCAGGAGTGAGAATTTGGAGGAAAAAAATGGAGCTCAGTTTGTTTGTAATATTGCATGGAAAAGTATGCATGACTATAACTTTTTTTTAGTTTGGTTCTTCAGAAATTTGCAGGAAAGCTAATGTCAAACACTTGGCAATCAATTTTATCAGAAGCAAGAGTCTTGTTATTCAGTTTTATGAAAAGCAAGGGAGTTGGTTAGACACCTGAATGTTTTTTCATCGGGCTACGAGTGGACGTTACAACTAAGCCTATTAGCAGTGAAATATATCAAATTGCACAGATGATGCAGAACAGTTACGGGATACGCAGATCCTCCCAAACATTACCTGAAGTGGAGGTAGCTTTTCCTGCCATTACTAAATGAGCAGCCCATGGCATCAGAAGAGTCATTTTAACTGGACACATTCCCTAAAAAGTCCTGTGAATATGACGTGAAGATTACAAATCAAAAAGTTCCTACTCTTAAGGAGTTCAGGCCACTCAGTGGGTTGAATGGCAGTGTGAAAGCAGGACAAGAAGTGGAACGTTGTTCAGTGTTTCATTAATCCCTTGTTTTGGTCATCTTCTCTAGATGGAGAAAGCTAATGCTAGGATGAAGCAGCTCAAGCGCCAACTAGAAGAAGCAGAGGAGGAAGCCACACGTGCTAATGCATCACGTCGTAAACTTCAGCGTGAATTAGATGATGCTACGGAAGCCAATGAAGGCCTTAGCCGAGAGGTCAGCACTCTGAAGAACAGACTAAGGTGAGTTATGCGAAAGAAAGAGCAGAGGAGTTGGGTTATATGCCACTGTGTAACTTCAGGAAAAGGTCAATCCGAAATGAATGGCAGTAAAAGGTTAGGTTAATCCTCGATTTCCAGCTGCTGTCCTCATCGTCTATGACTTAAAATGCAATGCTATCAGTAAACCAGAAGGGAATGTCATGCTTCCGAAGATTTGTTAATTGGCTTGTGCTGCTTTCATATGCTGGAAGTTGGCCGCTCATTAAGTGACATCACATTTGTAGAACTCCCATGTCCTCGTATATTTATAAGCGCAGATGAAGAGGTTTGAAGCTCCATCTCCAGTGCAAATAATTGTTTACCCTAGTGCTGTACCTTTATGCAGGAGCACATTGTTGTGGTTTTTAAAAAAACCGGTTTGGGGAGGGGATTGATCTGCGCTGATGGGAACTTAGTGTAGGGTCAATTTTTACAGCAGTTTTTCAGAGCTTTTCTCCTTTTTTAAAAAAAATGACTGTGTTGCCGCAGTCACTTACTGTGTCCTCTTGCAGGAGAGGAGGCCCGATCACCTTTTCCTCCAGCCGATCTGGAAGGCGCCAGCTGCACATTGAAGGAGCTTCACTGGAGCTTTCAGATGACGATGCAGAGAGTAAGGGGAGCGATATCAATGAACCTCAAGCTGCCCAAACTGAGTAGAGTGTCCCCGCTGTGTGAAAACTGCCAACATTCCCAGAGTGTGACTTCTTTCCATACGTTTGAAAGAAGAACTTAACTGGCCACCAAATTGCTTTCGTGGCCTAGATCTGCCTTAGGCAAAACTGGCATAGCATTAGGTCATGTATTGCGGGTCAGTCAAAGCATTATTGCTGCCTGGCTTTGCCATATTGTAAACTGTTTTGGATATAGGTACCACTACTTATATGTATTAAAATATCTCTGTTCAGTGCTTTTTGTTTCAAGGTATCCATTGTAAAGCCATTTTTCTAAGGCACTGAGTGATAAGCTGGTCCGGCCTCTGTCCCAGGCAGAAACTTCTGGCAGCTGGCTATGCCTTTTTGCTATGCATGCATAGCTCCCTTTCTGTGGGTTTTCTCTTCCCTACTTATTTGCAGGACCTTGTTCCTGTCATTTTTCTGGCTGACCCAAGGTCACCTGACTTTGAAAATGTCCCGAGGAGCTTTAGTTCACATTATAACTAGCCAACTGCTTGTTCTACTTAATGAGCATTTGCCCACCTTGGCAAACTGATGTCTTCCTGCTCCGGACATCATGAATAGTCGGTTGATCTGGATAGGATGCTGATGATTCTCTGTCTGAAGTAATATTCCATACAAGTTGGACAGCCGTAGCATGGAAGTTGAATGAATTCTCCCAGAAAGCAACTGTTTTCCTCCTGAAAGGCTGGGGATAGGAGTGCTAGCTGAAGTTCTTGCCAGCTTTCTTGGTGCCCATCAGTATATGTTTGCTAGAGGTAGCAAATGGACACTGCCTGTAAATGAACACACCAGTGGAGCTACCCTCTCCCCGTTTTCAGCTTTCACTTGGGTGAAATGCATTTAGCTAGCGTCGTTTTTGTCCTAGCTAAGAATTGACATTTACAGAAAGTGCCTTAGACACTGCAGTACTAAGACAATGTTTCCTATATAATTTGTCTATAACAATGATTCAGTGTATTGATTTTTGATCATATCATGCTGCATCTCCTAGTACAAGTGGTATTATCAATCTCCAGTGATAAGAATGAATCAGTGATAAGAATGAATCAGTGTTAACTACAGAATCTAGAACTCTTGCAACATGCTTGAAACAATATTTCTCCTTGGTTAAAAGCTTTAACATATGTTACAAAGCTTTTGTTTTTGTGCATTTGGATATTTCTTATTCAAACTGGCTGTTGACCACCAGGCATCTGACTGCAAATACCTTGTTTCTTTGTATCCCCATATTTTTAAACAATGATTTTTTTGTAAAAACAATAAATTTATTCATTCTAGAGACTCATAAATGTTCGTTTGTTTTTTAAAAAATAAAAATGGCCTTAAACAATACCAAACACTCTGAAGTTTTTGTTTCATGCAATTCGGAGGTGACATCTTCTCTAAAAAGTATGGAGCAAAGTGAGTTTTAGTCAACATTGAATTTACCTCAAATCTGTTATTTTAATAATTCCATTCCTAAATGATTTGTTAACATTAGAAAAAACTGAATTTATTTGTAAAGCAACACACTGGAAGAGACAGTCATAAATGTACAGCAGAATACTGTAAAGCAGAGATACAAGTGACTGAAATATTACATACCGTATTTTTCGGAGTATAGGACGCACCGGAGTATAAGACGCACCTAGATTTTAGAGGAGGAAAACAAGAAAAAAAGTATTCTGAACCAAATGGTGTAGTAATATATTATTTAATAAAATACCAGTGTAGCAGAATACTTTTTACAACCATGTACACTTTTTACAACCATGTACACTTTTTACAACCATATACACTTTTTACAACCATATACACTTTTTACAAACTTCAAACTTGACAGCTTTAAGACTTGTGGACTTCAACTCCCAGAATTCCTCCTCCAGTCATGCTAGCTCAGGAATGGGAGTTAAAGTCCACAAGTCTTAAAGTTGCCAAGTTTGAAGAGCCCTGGGTTAGGGGTGGCAAGGATCTTCAAACTTGACAGCTTTAAGACTTGTGGACTTCAACTCCCAGAATTCCTCCTCCAGTCATTCCTGAGCTAGCATGACTGGAGGAAGAATTCTGGGAGTTGAAGTCCACAAGCCCCACAGCAAACCTGGAAGTTGGTCTTCAAAGCTGTCAGGTGGAGCAGACCATAAAAAAGCCGCTCCACAGCGGTTGCCGCGCACAAAGGGAGGAAAAACCCGCCGCCCTCGCGCGCTTTCCTGCACGCTTCCTAAAAAGGGCGCGCGCTGCACGTCCCGCGACGGAATCGCGTCGGAGCCTCCGGTGGGTGCAGAAACCCGGCTTCGCTTCCAGCCGGGGTTTAAATCCCGCCGCCCGGGGGAACGAGGGGGGATCCTTTCGTAGATGCCGACGGAGGCTAGAGGGAGGTCCGTGGTCTTCGGGGAGCGGGGCGGGATTAAGCGGCGGTCAAGACTCCTCTCGAGTTCTGCATGGACACGCTTTCGTGGTCCGGCGACTCACCTCCGGGTGTGCCTGTGCTGATTGGAGCCCTGCATTAAGGCAAGATTAGATGCCGCTGCTTTACCTTCCCTGGAAAGATGCAGGCGTGAGCTTTTTTCCCGAAGCGGTGGACCAAATGGAAGGTTTTTCTGTCTAAACGCTGAGGGGGGGGGACCAAAAAAAGGAAAGGAAAGAAAGAAAGCTTCGCGAAGGAGGAGGAAGAGGGCAAAGTGATTGTAAAGCGCATTCTCCGCCGGTTTCATTTTGTGCTTTGGCAAGTTCCGCGCTCGGTCTGCCTCGTAGGTTGTTGCTTGCACCAGCCCCCCTATTCACTTTTGTTGGAGCACGCCTCGGGAGGCCTCGTTGAACTGCGCCGGGGATGGAGGTCTTCAGCTCCCGCAGTCCTAGCCTCTCAAGCGGCTTTTTTATGGTCTGCCGCTGGCGGTTTCCCGTAGTCCAGCGGTGGCGGCGGCTAGCAGCAGCGGAAGCGGCTTTGCTGTGGGGCAGCCGCGGCGGCTTTTCTATGGTCCACCGCCGCCGGCTTTCCCGTGGTCCGGTGGTGACGGCCGTGGCCAGCGGCAGCGGCTTTGTTGTGGTCCGGCGGAGGCAACGGCGGCGGCTTTCCCGTGATCCGGCAGTCGCCTAATGCAACATCCGGAGTATAGGACGCACCCAGTTTTTGACCCTCTTTTTTGGGGTAAAAAAGTGTGTCCTATACTCCGAAAAATACGGTAATTGGAATATAGATAGTCCTCAGGTTGCTATGATAAGTGGGGCTGGAATTTCCATTGTTAAGTAATGTGATCATAAAGTGCAATGTCATATGACCACATTACTTAGTGATGGTTATCCCGGCAGTCCGTCACCATTGCTAACCAAATCCCATCGGATGTTAGATGAGAACTCATTCCCGGTTTGGTCCCTTCCATCTCCAACCCTTGGTAAGATAAGAAACACTCTCCTGCTCAACCTCCCCCCCCTCCACCAATCCTCCTCATCTCTGCCTTTATGGCAACCCTGCACTCAGCCAGCCCCATGCTCTGCTTGTCCTGCCACCCTCAGCTAACCTTTGCTGTCTTTCTACTACTTGACAAGGCACATCCAGCCTAGCCCTTCACAAAAGGTAGTTTGGGGCATACCAACCTTTCTTCCTGAGGCCATCCTAATGGCCTTGTCCAAATTGCATGCATCTTTCTTGCGATGTTGTGTAAAGCAGAGTACAGGGCAATAGGCTATGTGGAAAGCTAGGGTAGGGAAGCCCAGGGCTGGCAGAGGCAGCGGAATGCAGGGTGGCCAAAAGGCCTGAGATAGGTGGGTGGGAGTTGAAGCACTCCATGGTCATAAGTGCTTTGGGCTGCCAAGCACCTGAATTGTGATCACTTTGGACACATTTTGTAAGTTAGCAGCTGAGCAAATGAATGCTTGCTGGCATTTGCTGGGGTGGCTGAGGCTTCCTTGGGCATGGCAGGCAGCTCCAGAACTGAGCAAGTAGGGTACAGGGTGGTAAGAAGGGTATGGATGGGAGGGGGAGATAGGTGGGTGAGCAGAGTTGGAGGCAATTCCTTAACTTACTGAAATTCAGGGCTGTATTCACTTATAATTGATTAATGATAAGGGGGGGAAGGGGTTACATTGTAAATCGTGGTCACAAGTCAAGGACTACCAGTGTAGGCAACCTTTGTTCATAGACAATCAGCTATGTCAACTTCCCTTTCATTCCTATCACCTGCCTATCTGTAGGGCAGCACTGGAGTCTCTCCATCAGCAGCTATTTTAGCCAGACACATGGCATATCACTCAAGAGCTAAGTGACATTCTGTGGCAGCCTAATAGGACTGGATAAATAGGGCAGGGCATATCATCTTGTTATAAATCAATTGTCACAAGATTTATTAGAGTTCTCAAGAAATGATAGGATTGTCAGCACCCAAATCTTTCTTTTATGGGTAACGTAAGAAAGAAAATGTTGCTGAAAGAAATACCACATTATGCTAAAATTTTTGAACAATAGTTAATCCAGTTCTGCCTTCCTGCACCTTTTCTGATAAATGGGAACTAAAACAATTATATTATGGTGGCGCAGGGGTTAGAATGCAGTATTGCAGGCTAACTCTGCTGACTGCCAGCAGTTCCGATTCTCACGAGCTCGAGGTTGACTCAGCCTTCCATCCTTCCAAGGTTGATAAAATAAGGACCCCAAATTGTTAGGGGCAATATGCTGACTCCGTAAACCGCTTAGGGCTGAAAAGCACTGTGAAGCAGTATATACAGTAAGTCTAAGTGCTATTGTTATATACCTTTCCAATATTTCAATGTTTTCAAATTATTTAATTACTTTCATTATAGCTTAATTTTGCAAGTATATATAGATAATTACTATTTCTTAAAAACCCTATCCCAACGTAAGCAAGGGCATTAATTGCATTTGGCTGGCAATTTCTCGTATTGGCAGGGGCTTGTCTTCCTCGATTTTCATCTAAAACATAATCCCTTGACACACTTCCTCCTATCTCTATCTGTTTGTGGCCTTTGGGACAAACTGAAGTTCTTTACCAGTCTTCCTTTGGGTAACTCTGATATAATGCAATGGGTCTGCTCTAGAACCATTAAGTATTCAATAGTTCTAAAGTTGCCACGTCCAATATGGTGTGCCAGCCTTTTATGTTTCTCCATAGTCCGGTTCAGTCTTGATTATCTCTTCTCTTCCTGTTAGCAGTCCCATTTTACTTCCCACCCATCCACTACACTTTCCTGAGAGACATTCTCTTTGTTATCACGTTTTTTTATCTAGTGGACAACCATGACTGCCTGGGTCATACTTTCAGATATATTTCCTTACCAGATTCCTCAATGCCTTTTAAAAGTGACAGAGCTTCTAATGTACCACCTTCCTGGAAAAGTTGGGATCCAATCAAAGCTGCATCTTCCTTGAAAATAGCCCATATGAATTATATAGACTAGTCAAAACCTGTGAAATTTTGTATTACATCAAAGTATCCGTAGACTTCAACTGGTGCAAAATGCGGCTGCGCGTGCTGTGGTGGGTGTCTCAAGATACACCCACGTAACACCCATACTCCGCCAGCTGCACTGGTTGGCCATTGGTCTCCGGGTGCAATTCAAGGTGTTATCATCTTTAAAGCCCTACATGGCTTGGGACCAGGTTACCTCCGCATCCTACCTCATACTTCCCTTCGACCGGTCAGGTCCCACAGAATGGGTCTCCTCCAGGTCCCGTCAACCAAACAATGTCGGCTGGCGGGGCCTAGGGGGAGGGCCTTCTCTGTGGGGGACCCTGTTCTCTGGAACCAACTTCCCCCAGAGATCCGAATTATCCCCACCTTGCTGGCCTTCCGAAAAACCATTAAGACATGGCTCTTCCTGCAGGCGGGGTGATTTGAGACAATTTTACATCTTAGGTCTCCCCCACGTATGTATGGTTTTGTATGTTTTTTTAAATTCTTTTTTAAATTGTTATTAAATTTTTATATTGTTTAGTTGTTCTTTACATGTTGTACGCTGCCCTGAGTCCCCAGGGAGTAGGGCTGCATATAAGAACACTAAAATAAAATAAAAAAACAAATAATAAAATAACTGTTTTATGATAATTTTTATATCATAAAGCTTTATACAATTTGTCAAATTTTAATTCCATGGTCATTATGGATCCCATATTTTGCAAGTTAGCCCATTTGAGGTACCTTAGTTGAAAACATTTTGCCCTATGGTGCATCCTTTTTCCCAGTTAAAAGTTATAGGAAAGAGAATTTCAGTAGTATATAGATTTTTCCAGGATGCACTTATGAGAATAGAATAAAGTGTCTGGATAGTCACACAACAGTGGAAACACTAGTTTTTATGAACACAGCTGATCAATCAACTGAATGGGAACAGTATGACAGGTCCTGAAATCACTTTCAGAAAAGGGCCAAAATTACAGTAAATTCCTTTTAATTCAAAGGCAGCAGCTGATCAAAATGCCTTCAGAGTGAGTCTGCATATCTGAGGAGGTGGGCAGAGAAATGCCTCCTGTTCATATCGGTGGAGGGTGCATGGGAAAATGCTGACAGCCATGACTGGTTAAATCACTAATATCAATCACAGGAAGAATGAGTTCTCCACTCAGTTTTAATAGACTCTTACAAGACAAGGTTGCCGGTCTCTTTGTGACAGTGGATAGACCTGCTTCTCTCAATTCCAACAGATCAGAAGATATTGATTACCCTGATAGGGTAAATGTATTCCTGTCTTTGGAATACACTATTCAAGGTAAGGGAATTTTCTAAAAGGGTGTGTGTGTCCCATTCCAGATCAGAAGGCATGAGTGGAACACAATGATTTCTCCCTAAATGTCTGGACATTACCTCAAGATCCATTACTGCCCTAAGTCCCAGAGTAGCTATAACTACCCCGGAAATCGGGTTGAGCAGTTCTTGAACAGATATTCAAGATTTGATAATACAGGCTATCTTGGTCCCCAGATTTGTCACCACTATTAACTATCCATTCACTGGACAAGATTTTGAACATTGGAGAGAAGCACACTGCAACAAGAGTCCTTGAACTATCAGGCTTTCTACAGGAAAGGCTGGGGAGGGGGCCAGCAGCAAACGGGGGGCATAGACAGATGACTTCTTTTGGCTCCATTCTTCAGATGATGAGCAAACTACTTTCAAGCCATTTGTATATGCATTAGGGGGACACTACTCACTTCCCAGTACATTGTGTTGTGTAAGATTTATCATTAAAACTCCAGGTTTTAATTTACTACTCTCTCACTCAAATATTTCATCAGTATTCTTATTGGAAGCCTTGAGTTAGTGGGCTGCAGAGTTAAGGGTGCTCAGATCCTTACTTTATACCCTTCATTTCTAAATTCCATTCAATACAAGATGGTGACCTGCTTGCTGCCCAGTCCTACCCCTTCTAAGAATGCTCCTGGCTCAAGCTGGATGTGCTCAGGGCTCAACCTACTTCAAATGCATATTGGAGGGGGTGAAGGACTGGTGGTTTGTCTCCAAAGAAGAAATCACAGGAGTGTTTCAAACTCTGTAATTAACAGATACTATAGGGCAGTGGTGGCGAACCTTTTTTGGTTCGCGTGCCAAAGGGGGGGGAATGTGGGGGATCACGTGTGTGCGTGCCCACACTCATAATTCCATGCACCCCCGCACATGCGCGCATGACCCCCCTGCTCCCAGCATGCAATGGCACGCCCATTTTTCGCTCTCCCCAGGCTCCAGAGCCTTTCTAGGAGCCTGGGGAGGGCGAAAACGGCCTTCCCCCACCCCCTCTGGAGGCTGGAAACAGCCTGTTTCCCGACTCCCAGTGGGCCCAGACGGCCCGAAAATCAGCCGGCTGGTGCACACATGCACGCCGGACCTGAGCTCGCGTGCCCACCGATATGGCTCCGCGTGCCACTTGCGGCACCCGTGCCATAGGTTCGCCATCACGGCTATAGGGGAATGGTGAATTCTCCTGGGATTCACAACAGCAAATCACAAAGCTCTCTGTAGATAGGCAACTACAAAGCTGTCTGTTTAAATGGCAGAACCATGAATAAATACAAAACATTATGAGAGAGGTTTGTCTTCCCCGATATGGGCTTTAGCTAAACTGGGTCACATAAGAGTTCTACGAACTGTTACACTGACCCAACTTGGTCATACTATGCTTTTCTGAAAGCTACATCTTCAGTGACAAGGAATTATAGTTGGACTTACATGAAACACCTTTTTGGTCACTAGAAGATGGACAGAACACACACATTATATTTAGAAGGGAAAATAAATAATATCTACATATTCTCAAAATGATAAATCATATCTAAATGATCGAGATACAAGGTACTTTATAGGTATGTACTACGTTGTTTTCCTATTTCCACGTCTCCTACCTACCAGTCACGTTTGCTACTAACATGAACCAAACTTAGCCAAACGCAACCAGAGACTGGTGGGAGGGGTTTCCTTAAAAAGAAAAATATTTTTTCTCCTTTCAGATCCATGTTCCAGAAAGCAGAAAGACAGTTCACATTAAGTCTTCATGTACAGAGAAGAAAAACTGAAACCTCCTCAACGATTATTATGGTGGATTTAAATCACTACTGGGTTAATGGTCATTAATGGGGAAAAGTTTTGGATTTTCTGCTTAATACAGCAGGATGGTATAAGTGCCACAAACATGAAGCCCACATTTTAGCTCTAAAATTGCAGCTCACTAGTTAAGTAAGCATAATTAAGTTTTTCCCACCAACCAGTTTTTTTTCCCTACATGACAAGTATGAAGCAGCTTTTTCTGCCTATTCAGCTGGCACAATCATGTCCGCATCTGTTTTGAACTTGCAGCCAGTCATATATAGAGAAAACTTTTCATTTCTTTGTGAAGAGCATGTATGAACAAAAAAAAATGTGGATATCCAGTGCCCCACTTTTTGTAACCCTCATCAGGATGATGACACAAATTAGGTTTTTGTGTATGTGCAGTTACAATACAGAGTAAAATTTCAAGAATCAAAATACTAGACCACAAACAAAGCAAAGGAGAAGCATCTTTTCTGAAAAGCAAATATGTCCACATTAAAAGATCTTTATTTTAGGACCATCTCTCTTGTGAAACCACAGGATGGCAGTCACCACATAAAGTTGACGTACTGTCCTAGGGGAAACATGCCTCAGAAGTCTTAATAAATAAAGTTAGAAAGCCCAAGTTATGTACAAATATCTTAGGCAAATATGTTTACAAATCTATGTACAATAAAACAAATGTAAACAGTTAACGCAGCAAAGGGGACACAAGAAAGGGATGACAAAATTCAAGCTATGAGTAGCAATGTGCCCCTAGTCTTTCCTGGCTTTAATTCCTTTCTCCTTCCTTTGCTTTTGGGCAATTGTCACCAAGCAGCTAAAGTCCAATCCACAGTTTTCTTGAAATAAAAATAGGGAAAGCCAACTTAGTAGGATAAAACTGACTGCGAAGGAATTGCTGAACTGAGGGTATGTCTCCATTTTAGAAAAGAACAACTTTGGCATAACTGCATAATGTATTATGCTCCATAGGGAGATGCCACATCTAAATATTCTCCATGACCCACGACCCAGATCTTTGGCAGGGTGCTGCTAGGTACAAAGACCCCTCAGAGAAACTTGTTAAAAATTCATTCCAAATCCATCCACTGGTCAGAGGATTTCTAAAACTTCCCTTGAAAATGAATTGACTTATGCAGAAAATAAAAGTGGGGGGAGAGCAGGGGTCCTGTGTACAATGTGAAAGTCATAGGATACCCAGCATCAAAGTAGTCCCTAGCTAGCCAACATAACAAAACAGAGGAGGTGGGGGGGAAAGGAAGTGATTTGGGCAAGTGCAACTCCTGCAATCTGTGAGAGAGACATCAGTGGTGACCATTTTAAGAATGTCCACGATGGAAATAGAAGAAAATAGACTGTATTAACAAGGAGTGCTCTGTATGTGCTTGGTTTTCTGGGCAGTTTCTGCATTCTGCAACACCCACTCAGCTCCAGCAGGGGGTGCCAACAGAAAACTATCACAAGCAGCTTTTTTCTTATTCCTTCAAGAACAAAACCCCAAGTCCCATCATAGCTTTGCAATCCATTCATACGCTCAGAGGGAGCATGCCAGGTGCAGATGATGGTCTGGATGCTCCTAAACCTGGTGGTGGGCCTTGGTCAAACCCGTTGACTGCCCTACAAGACAAATAAGAAAAAATTGTTAACAAGTAGCACTGACAAATTATACCCCCTCTCTAACAGGATTATGTTAGTCCTATGATGACAGCAAAGAAAACTGATTAACTCCCAAAACTCAAGCAACAAAACCATCCATTTATGGCAAGTTCTCTAGAGGGATAACTACAGTAAAGGATAGCACTCCACACAAATAAAAAACCATTTAAAAAAACAAACAAAAAACAAACAAACAAACCCAACGATGTTAATATTTGGGGCTGCTTCACTGTGAACATGTGAGATACATAAACCCTTGGCTCATCAGGAAATACTGCTGTCTGGTCATCCGGTCACAACCCAAATAGGCTAACTTGTTTTAGTATGGTTTAGAAACCTTGGCCTCCTATTAGCCAAACTAGCTTCTGTTTCCATTGCTTTGTCAATGGAAGTCTAGTCTAGTCTCTAGTCTATGACCGTAATAAACTGAATTGATTGAGCTTTGTCAAGATTCAATTTGATAAAGATGACACAGAAACTTGACACAGTGACTGCTACATGTCCCAAAGCTAGCCTACCTGTAAATGTGACAACCTTTTTTACTGCAATTCAGGCTGACAATATAAAAAAATATTTTAAAAGACTAGCAGGATACTAAGATGCTAATAATCGACACTTTACAAAGTTGTAGTAGATCAAAGCTATGATTGAAGGATTGCAGAGTAAGTAAAATGGTTTACTTGATAGAAAAACTAGTTTGCATATACAGTGATCCCTCGTTTTTTGCTGGGGTTACGTTCCAAAAAGAACCTGTGATAGGCGAAATCCGTGAAGTAGTAACTTCAGCTTTGCGCATGCGCAGAGGGCAAAAGAACGCAGATGCCAACATCCAGGTGGGCGGGGGAAGCGGGTGGGGGAAGCCCCGCGCCGCAAACGCCACCAGGTTGTTGAGCTGTGTGAACCGGGAGGATTTCACCCCTGGCCTCACGTGTATTTCACTGCTCTTGGCAAGCTGTTTTACCAATCAGCCAATCAGAATGCAGAACACAATGCACGATGCAAATCCGTGAAGCAGCGAGACCGTGAAAGGTGAACCGTGATATAGCGAGGGATCACTGTATACAGTTGCAAGCTATGCTAAGGAAGATGGATTGAGAACCTTTGAAAAAAATTTGCGGCATTATGAAAAAGTATTACATTCTCTAACCTTTATCTATTTCAAACAAGTGAGCATAAACTGCCTTTTGTCTAATTTTTTATTCTCTCTTTTCAGAATGACTAATTTTTAAACTATATTTTCCAGAACAGAAACAAAGATGTGAGATTTTGTCTGGAAAATGGATTCCAAAGTTCCAGCATGATTATATATTACATAGTTCCAGGATTGCACAATTCTTCTGTATCTGGTATTATTTTCAGGTTGGAGACTGTTTTCAAATCTTAAAATACTTTGCACAACTACATAACAAAAAATATAAACTATCATTGAAATGAAATTCTAAATTCTGACAAAAAACATTTCCCCAGTAACATTACATTAACTGGACCCTACCTATTCTCATCAAGATTGCAGCTAGAAGCTATATCTCAAGCAAGAAAATTCATAAGGTATAAGTTGTAGTAGAATCAAAACTGTTAGCCTGTATTGATCAGTTGTACAATTCATCAGCTCTAATTCACCAGCTATAAATCATCAAATCTAGCAAGCATAATAATGAAATCCAAGAGCAGCTGGGTTTTCCCACAACAAGCTAAATGATAGTGATAACAATCTTGGGAGATTTCGCCCCCCCCCTATTTTGCTAGTACTCTAAAGCTACCCTGATAAAAGTAAAAAGATCCATTCTTACTATTAAACAATGAGGAAACCACACTGTTAAGCAATACAAATTGTCAAGAGCTGAAACACAAACAAAAAAATAAAGAAAAGAACTGAAATAAAAAACTGTAATTGAAAACACCTACCCAGCTACACTTAATACTGTAGATTCCATACCAATCAACTCATGGCAGGCAATAAATACTGCTAGTAACCACAAGGTATAGTATTAGAAAGAAGATAGAACAAATGATCCCCCAGATATCCAATTTATTCAGTGGAAATTATGGTCATTTTACAGAAAACTGAAAAGAAATCCTTATGAATTATTTTCTTCTAGAATGAATGAAATGTTTTAAAAATTGATCTGGTTATGTCTTATACTCTTCTACTTCTATAATTTAGTAACCTATTAAAAAATTTGTGCTGCAAGCAATTACATAACTCTCAAAAGTTTGTTTAGATGCCTGCAGATTAAATCAACAAGCAAAACATGCAAATATTTTGTTTTACTTAAGTGCCCATTCAATTCCAACTTCTGCAATAATCAATTACATGAGCTTCCCACATGCCAGACAGTTACTTATGCCCTAGTTAGCTTGAAGCTTGACTGTGGCAATTCTGTGTCTACGTGGGGCTGCCCTTGAAGACCACTTGGAAGCTTCAACTGCTCCAGAATGCAGTGGTGTGGGCAGTGAAAGGCATGCTTCACTATGCCCATATGCCACCCCTGCTCCACAAAGTGCACCATTATGCTTATGGGAATGATTCAAGCTGCTTTTATGACCTATAAAGTCCTACAAAGGGCCTGTTTTACTTGAGGACTGCCTATCTTCTGTGGCTGATGAGAGCCGATAAGGTTGATGAGATTCAGATCCCTTCAATTAAACAGTGTTACATATTGGGACCCAGGAAGCGTGCCTTCTCTGTTGTAGAAGCTGACCTCTGAAGTGAAATTTTTCTGGTGGCATTCTATACTGATGGCATTCCAGAATGCCTTAACAGGCCTTGGGTTAGAACGGCTGGGGCCCTGTTAGATGTTTGCCTGCGTGGATGCTGTTGCCATTCATTCTTTATTTTTCTTTGTACTTATCTTTTCTGTATTTATCTTCTATCTTCTGTTTAATTTTATTGCAACTTGCCCAGTGTTAGTCTGGGAGTTGGGTTGTGCTTAAATTGAATGAATAAATAAACGATAGTAACTGTACAATTCAATGCCACTATAAAATAATAACCTTATTCATGGCTGAGCCTTCGACTAACATTGTCGTTTGAAGACATTTTTGAATCAGCTTGTAAAAGCGATTATTCTTTGTGGTGTGTTCACTATTCAGTCACTTTTACCTCATGATGCTGATTTTTTGGAGTATTTCTTGGTAGCGCTGATTGTATAAAAGAGATGGTTTCAGATCAAGTAATAAAATATTTTATCGTAAAATCCTCGGTATCTGTTTTAAATTTCATTTTTGTCTCATTTCATCAAGGGGCCAGAAGAGAAACAAGCCTACATTTACAGAACAATGAATCTGTAGTTCACTATTCAGTTTATGATATATTTATAGCAATTACCTGAATTCTATATTAAATTTATAACATTTGTCAAGCTTAAGCACTAATTTATATAAATTATATGAATTGATAGGAAGTCCATTTTTAAAGTTTAAAATGTATAAGAAGCATTTACTTTGCAACAGAATTTCCACTTTCCCTTTTGAAGGAGCAGATTTTTTATGCCTTCCAAATTTTTATATAATATACAGTTCAATCCAATATATACCATGTGTTCCATTCAAGTAACATGCATAGAAAGGATCAAGATAAAATTAGAACTTATTACTGAAATTCATATTAGAAAATTAAATTCAAAGAGAGGCTATTAGACTAATAATGTCAGTTCCAAATCCATTATGGACAATACACATAAACAATAATCTCCAAGCATAAAAACAAGCTCATCACACCAAACCAGGCACAATTACCCATGAAATATGTAGGGAATCTGACCTAAACATATGGGAGAGATAGAAAAATAGTTTAAAAAGTATACTTTTTGTCCAAAGCATGACTGGAAGTTGGAAATGAATTTCATTTCACAAACACATAGGTAGTTTTGATTTAGAACCCAGTTTTTCAGCCATAAAAGGAGGAATTGCTTTTCATATTCCAACACAGGATTGTTAAAGTTGACTAGATTCAGGCACATTTATCATCTATATTGTCTGCCTTTATTTTGAGACATAAAGCTCTGACATTGTTCCTGGGATTTGTGTTTGAGCATAGTACTTCTCCAAGCTTCTCATATTCCTTCTTCCTGATGTTGCTGTCACACTTAGCACCACTATATCTATCACCACCACTATCTTCTACTACTTGTCTTTTATCACAATGTCCGATTGACTAGTACCTACCTATCTGTCTGGATTTGGAAATCCCACAGAATCTTAACGCTCTTATTCTCCGCACCATCTTGACTTTGAGCCTCATACACTATTTATTTATTTATTAGTGAGATTTATATACCGCCTCACAGTGCAAGCACTCTAAGCGGTTTACACCAGTAAGCAATGTATATTTATATTGCCCCCAACAATCTGGGTCCTCATTTTACCTACCTTAAGCGGTTTACACCAGTAAGCAATGTATATTTATATTGCCCCCAACAATCTGGGTCCTCATTTTACCTACCTCGGAAGGATGGAAGGCTGAGTCAACCTTGAGCCGGTGAGATTTGAACCGCTGACCTGCGGATCACAGTCAGCTAAAGTGGCCTGCAGTACTGCCTCTAACCGCTGCGCCACCTCGGCTCACTATGCAGATGTTCCTGTAAACAATGCCAGCTAGTTGGTTGTGCCATTCAGTGTAAGCTGTTTTTGCCTGCATCTACTGTATGTACATTTATATATCCCTAGTTAATTCTGTGGAGAAGGCCTATTCAAATGAATTTTTAGCAACAGTTAAATGAAGTCATCAAGATAGTTGTTTATTAAAAAAAATGGTACATTAATGCCAAGCTTAAAGAAGATAACAATTCTGCCTTGGATTAAGACCAAAGCGAACACCCAATTTTACTTTTTTCACAACAAGGTCTAAAAAGCAAGTTCATTGTGTCTCAGCTACCATCCATTAATTCAAATATGCACCTCAAACTCCTCCTCCTCAATTTTCTTAGTTCCAAGCCTCAACAGCTCTGTCATCAACTTCAATAAACTTCCTATGCAAACAGTGATTCTGCTTGTAACTCTGACATCAGCTTAGTATACATCTTATCATGCTGAATTAGCTAACATATAACTCTATAGAAAGCCAACAGAGAATTCAAAGCAAATAACACAATAGCAGCAAAGGCTGAAGTACAGCAATGAGCAAATTACCTCAGTCAGTCCCACCACCCAACTATAGGCCATTCATAAGGCGGCAGCAGCAGCAGATTGGGTCGGGTCCATAAGCAAACGTGGCTGTTTCAGGATCCAGCGACAATTGGGGGCAGGGAAAACACTACAGGGGCTATAGAGAGAAAGAAAGAAAAGGAAGGAGGAGGAGAATGGGCATGCCTGAGCTCACTTTTCATGTTGTAAAAAGTTCAGCCCTAGGCAGTGATTTTCATCCGTTCATACTTGGATGCTCAAATGTATGAACATGTTCTGGGTAGGGACTGCAGGCAGCAGATAAGACAGGAACTAAGTGGAAGCAGCACAGGAAGCGCTACACGATACACAATACCATGACATGTCAACACTAACCAAAAGCAGAAGCAGTGCTGAGAAATGGCTGTTGATGCTTCTGGTTCACTTAAATAACAAGATGTTTACAATACTTAGTTGCTGCTGTTTTAACTTTAAATGTATTTAAATAATCTCTGCTTACCATGTGAGGTTTGTACTATTGTTTGAGAGAGAACTGCAGTTATCTACTGCAATGTACCATTTTTTTTACTCTTAATGTATGCTGACTATTGATAAGCACAAAGTTCTTGTATGCTACATCAAGAGTGAATAAGAAAAGAGACTGATTACTGACAGATTGAAAGATGTTTTGTGGTTACAGAAATGCATGCTCCAAGTTAAGGGAGTTAAGGGAGACAGGTTTTCCAAAGGGCACAGAGTGAGATCTGGAAGAAGCCAGACTAATCAACATTGCAGTAGGCATAAGGGTCATGAAAATAGATAGATCTTTATGCAGAATGAAGGGAAAAGATGATTAAAGAAAAAGGCTGCAGCAAGGACCAATATGAAATACATGTATGTTTTGAATGCTTCTGATGCATCAATTGCCCCTTGTATAATTTTGATGAGAAAAAAATCAATCCAGCAAACAGTGAGCTTTTCCTAGTTTATAATTCACTTATACTGTATCATGGTTCAAGCGGGGGAAAAAACCTTTTTGTTATTAATTTTGTGCTTCAAAATTCAAGATTGGAAACTCTGCTGGTTTGAACTGCTGGACTTGGATTTGACTTTAACAGTAATCGTATGAATAAATCATTTCTATCCTGCCCATGTGCAAACAGCCAAGACATATCCTTGTTCTGCAAGTTGCGCAGACATTTGGCTAGGCATAAAAGGAGCCTACAGAGACATCTCTCCAAATTCTTCCTTATAATATTTTGAAGAGCTCAATTTTTAATATGGATTTATTATTCATCAGTCCTAGATAGGTATTCATGCCAAAGTTACTGCTTTTATAGAGTCTGTGAGGGACTATTTTTAAAAAGTACTTGCAACGTTCAGGTTGCACTCTAATTTTGCAGCAACTTTCTTGGCTGATTCTTAGTTTAGTCTTTGGTCAGATGTAAAGTACTTCTTTCAGTTTTAAGCTCTAAATATTATTACCCCAAGTTATTTTAAGTAGCAACTTAGGTCTTTAAGATGTACTGAAACCCACAACTTGAAGAATAGTTGTGAGGAGTAGCATCAGTCTGAGCCATATTTGCAGTACCATCAAAACTGTGAAACTCCCTTGAAAAATAATGAAAGGACAATGGAATCTCTCATCCAATATGCATTTTTATTCTCTTCACTCAATCATTTGCTTGTTCTATTGCTATATTTAACACTATTCCTAATCAGTATTTATAAGATATCTATGTTACTTCCAGTTATACCTAATTATTTGGATGATTATAGTTGGGAATCATCCAAAGCTAAAAAAAAAATTTCAATAAGCTCATATCAGAAATACTGATCCTGAAGTAAGAATCAAAAAAGAAAAGCAAGAAAGAAATATAGGAAATCATCAATTCAAATAAAGAAAGTGACACAGCTGTCTTGTCATCTTTCTTGCAATGCAGTCAAGTGAAAGATATATAAATTCCCATTTTTCATTCATTAAGGAAAAGGTATAACAAGCAAAGTTTGAGCCTATGCCAAAATAAAGATAGAGAGCCAGTTTGATGCAGTAGTTAAGACATCAGGCTAAAAACTGGGAGACCTCAAACTCAGTGAGTTGTAATCCTGCTTTAGGCACAAAGGGAACTGGGTGACTTTGGGCCAGTCATTCACTCTCTGTCCTAGGAAGGAGTCAATTGCAAATCATGAGTGGAAATCTTGCTAGGAAAACTGCAGGGACTAATTACTACAGTCACAAGAAGTCAGAATTTATTTGAACAAAAAAGAAAAAAAGAAAGATGTTTATGAATCAAAGAGTGGGGAAAACCTTATACAAAACAATTCTCTAAAACCTCATGTAAAAACAAAACTTACGCTTTGTCATAAAATGTTGTATGTCCTGGATGACAGAACTTCATGCCATTGCTGTTGATCATACTGCTATTTATGTTTCCTGCAACGTATGATTTGCGTGATGCCTGGTCCTTTGCAAAGTTCCTACAAGCAGCTAATTTGGATTCTAAAGCCTGAGAAGGAATGGAAAAAACAGAATGTATTATCAGTCTGGGTGAAAGATTAGAGAAGGTAGAATTATCAGGCGCCACATCACAATGAAAAGTATAAAGAATCACTTGAGGCAAAATTATTTACAGTGCTGTTAACCTACTGTACATTTTTGGTTAAGAACTGAGTTTAAAAGTATGCCCATTAATTTAAACTGGCTTTCAAATATTCTTCCACAGAGAAATTATCTAAAACAGCAACCAGTTATTTACTATCCATCAATATCTTTAGTAGTGGAAACTGTAATTTGCATATTTTAAGAAAACATTAAAAAAATGATAATAGCCAGTTAAAGATGTATTGTACACGTATTTGCAATACAGGAATTGGGAATTGAATGTTGAAAATATATGCACCTCTCTTTATTGATTGTAAGGTATGAGATTTATAAAATGTCATGCACTGTGTACTTAATTGTTCATCTTTTAACACAGCCATGAACTTTTTAAAAAAGAATTAGCAAAAGCTAAGATTCAAGATGATGAACTTTATAAATAATATTAATCTTACTATGCTAGATTTTATTGTCATTTCTCCCTACATGAAACCACAAAGCAGTTGATCTAGCAGTACATGCTTGATTCCCAGGCCAGTTCTTTCCAAGTAAACATATGTAATCACTCCCCACTTTGTATATACAAATTTTCTGCCCCATGTAGTCATTCAAACTATGCAAATAGCACAATTCTTAATTTCTCTAAAATAACCCAATGAGTTCAATTCTCCTTAGTATCATAATAATACAGAAACATTTGTTTCATGTAATGAAGTAAACCTACTTGCGTTTCAAGTGATTTCTTTTCACTGGACTAGAATAAAATAGAATAACAGAGTCGGAAGGAACCTTGGAGGTCTTCCAGTCCAACCCCTGCTTCGGCAGGAAACCCTATACCCGTGATGGCGAACCTATGGCACGGGTGCCACAAGTGGCACACGGAGCCATATCAGTGGGCACGCGAGCTCAGGTCCGGCGTGCATGTGCGCACTGGCCGGCTGATTTTTGGGCCTTCTGGGCCCACTGGGAGTCAGGAAACAGGCTGTTTCCAGCCTCCAGAGGGGGTGGGGAAGGCCGTTTTTGCCCTCCCCAGGCTCCTAGAAGCCTGGAGAGAGCAAAAAATGGGCGTGCCATTGCATGCTGGGAGTGGGGGGGTCATACACGCATGCGCGGGGGTGCATGGAATTATGGGTGTGGGCACGCACACACGTGATCCCACGCATCCCCCCCACTTTTTGGCACGTGAACCAAAAAAGGTTTGCCATCACTGCCCTATACCATGTTATTTTAATGCATGTGAGGAATTGCACTGTATGTCACATAGATAGCATCTAGAAACAGCCACAGCATGATACAGAGCATACTTCTTACCCCCACTTTTCTTAGAAGATCACCTACAATGTTGAGAGCTGATATTCGGGCAGATGGAGTAAGGGGGCTGGTACCAAAGCCATTGGGAATAGCTGCAACAAACCCACAAATACAACAGAATAGTCACATAATTACAATGTCCAAAACTTAAGCATTTACAACAACAAAAGGAACAAAGAGCAACCCCACACCAGGATCCTTTATGTTTCAATGAGTAAGTGCCGTAGCAATATATTTTGTCTAAAGTTTGATGGCCAGGAATAAAACAATTCTAGAGCTGAAGTGGTGCAGTGGTTAAATGCTGCGACTGCAGGCTGACTGCTAGTTCAGCAGTGCAGCTGTTCAAATCTCACTAGGCTCAAGGTTGACTCAGCCTTCCATCCTTCTGAGGTCGGTAAAATGAGGACCCAGATTGTTGGGGGCAATATGCTGAACTCTGTAAACCGCTTAGAGAGGGCTGTAAAGCACTATGAAGCGGTATATAAGTAAAGTGCTATTGCTATATACAACACAGATTTATATAAAATCTTATTTCCATAAAATCACTTCCCACACTTTCCTCTAAGGCTGAATATGCATATTACTATATTATTCTTAGGGTAAAAATACAGGTAGTCCTGACTTATAACTGTACATTTAATGACAGTTCAAAGTTACAAGGGCCTTGGAAAAAGTGACTTACAACCAGTACTCACACTTACAACTGTGAAATTACCTTGTGTTCATATGATCACAATTTGGGCACTTAACAACTGGCTCCATTCAGGACCATTTGCAGCATCTTATGGTCACATGATCGCCATTTGCCACATTTTAAGGGTGGGCCTCTTTGGGCTTTTTTGTCACCAAATTCTTACTGCTAAGTGTTCTAAATTCCTAACTTACATTGCTGTTAGATAGATCATATTTTATAGCTAAAGAGGGCAAAGGGAAAAAAGTTATAGATAAAATGGATTTATTTCTCAATATTTTGAGAACAAAAACCAGCTATATATGGAGATATAAATAATTAAACCTGGCTCAATTTCTACTTGTAATATAAGCATTCAGTATTTCAGAAAATATACATGTATATGTTCTACCTTTTGGAGAGGGAAAGCTGTTTTCACAGCCTTTCCCAACAGGTGTTGCTGGCAGTGACAGTGAAGCTTGGACTGCTGAATCCATCTTTTCACAATCCAGGGTTGGAGAACTAGGAGCAGATTTCCTAGTTACTTCTTGTCTTTCTCGTACTGCTAGTTCTTGCCTTAAATCTGTAAATTTTAAGAAAAAAATTGGCAAACTTGGGTATTTTAGCTATGAGTATAAAAACCCTTCCCCTCTCCCCAGTCCAGGTGTCGGCAACCCGCGGCTCTAGAGCCGCATGCGGTTCTTTGGGCCCTCTGCTGCAGCTCCCTCTCCCATCACTGGCTGGCCCCGCCCCTTGCCCTCTCCTCCCAGTCACTCCTCGCTTGGCCTGAGAAGGTAAGGATAACGGCGGGGGATGGGGAAGCGGCCGGGGCTGATTTTCCAGCATCTTACTCTTGCTGGAGCTTCTTCCGGCCCTTGTTGGTGCTGGGCGTGCCTCAGTCGCTTGGGGAGACGTGCAACCTGCTCTCCGCCCCGAGACACTGGCCCGATCCGCCTGCGACTGACACCGGCCTTGCTAACACGAGGGCTGGCGGGGTGGGAATGGGATCCGGGACGATGGAAAGGGGGACGGGCCCACAGCACCCAGCCGAGGTTTTAAGAAGCTCAGGGCAGCGGGAAAAGGGGCCTGGCCCCGCCGAACCGCATACGCCCACCCCGGGGGTCAGGCTTGGAGAAAGCCGGAGCGCCCTCACCAAAGACCGTCACCTGTCAGCTGGTCTGCCCCTCTCTGTATCTCTGTGTGTCTCTCTCTCTCTCTCTGTGTCTCTCTCTCTCACACACTCAACCTCTCTCTCTCTCTCTCTCTCTCTCTCTCTCTCTCTCTCTCTCTCTCACTCACTCACTCACTCACTCACTCACTCACTCACTCTCCTTGGGGCTCTTCGCTACTCCTTTCCTTTCTTCTTTTTGGAACTCTGGGCTGGCTGAGGAAGAAGTGCAAGCCACAGCAGAGGCTTCCCTCCCCCTCTCATGCGCACCCTCCTGGCCCTACCACAGCCGGCTAGGGGGTCGCAAGAGGAGGAGGGGGGAGGAGAACGGAAGGCTCTGTTGCGGCTTGCACTTGTTCCTCAGCCAGCCCGGATTTCCAAAAAGAAGAAAGGAAAGGAGTAGTGAAGAGCCCCAAGGAGAGCTTGCTGGGCTTTCTGAGAGTGAGAAGAGACACAGAGACAGGGAGCAAGAGAGAGCGAGATACACACACACACACACACACACAGAGAGAGAGAGAGAGAGAGAGAGATACAGACAGATACAGAGAGGAGAGGGGAGAGAGATACAGAGAGAGGGGAGAGAGAGATACAGAGAGGGGGAGAGAGAGCGAAACAGATAGAGAGAGATACAGAGAGGGGGGAGATAGAGAGACACACAGAGAGATACAGAGAGGGGGAGACAGAGAGAGGGGGGAGAGAGGGGGAGACACACACACAGTGATACAGAGAGGGGGAGAGAGGGGGGAGAGATACAGAGAGGGGGGAGACACACACACAGAGTGAGAGATACAGAGAGAGAGATGAGAGGGGGAGAGAGGGGGGATACACACACAGAGATACAGAGGGGGAGAGATACAGAGAGGGGGGAGATAGAGAGTGGGAGAGACACACAGAGATACAGAGGGGGAGAGACAGAGAGAGGAGGGGGAGGGAGACAGAGAGACACAGAAAGGGAGAGATACAGAGAGAGAGGGAGAGAGACAGAGACACAGAGAGAGGGGAAGAAAGGGAGGGGGACATAGAAAGAGACATGGGGGGGGGAGAGGGAGAGAGATGTCAAAAGGGATTTGTGGCTCCCGGTGTATTTTAACAAGGGTTCTCTGCCCTAATGACGAGATGGGTAGCCGTGGCTAGGTGTCATGCGACTGGGTGGGAGTGATGGGTGGGAGTGAGTGACATCGAGTTGGCCACGCCCACCCAGGTTTTGTGGCTCCCGGTGTTTTCTTTTCTGTGGGAAACAGGTCCAAATGGCTCTTTGAGTGTTTAAGGTTGGAGACCCCTGCCCCAGTCTGTTCGTTCTACTATTCTGTTCATTCCTGAGAGACTCCAATGCCTCACAAAAGGTCAACACCATATTGGAGGCCTTGTAGTTGCTTGATTTGATTTCACAGACTAAGCAGAATGAGGATGGATCGATCCCAGGATCTGATGTCAAATAAGCCTAAATGAATGTGATTCTTGTCAAACAGATATATGCTTGTTTGACACAGTTCATGAAATAGCCATAAAAATATGAATACATTTGATGAACTTTAGCTGTGCTTCAGAACTAGAAAATTATCTTGCAACTTTCTTATAACCTAGAAAATCAGAGTTCTCGATTATTACAACATTAATTAGCAGCTATATATTAAGTAGTACCTCTAGCTTCATCTTTCAGTCTTTGCACAGAAACTAGCAGACATTCCTTGTCATCCAGTTCACTTTCCAAAAAAGCATTTCTCTCTATGGCTTGATTCAGCCTTTGTTCAAAATCTTCCAAAGAAACAATTGTGGCCCTAGAAATTTTTAAAAAAATCAGAAGAAATAAACTCTTTGGTAGACATTTAACTGTGGGAGGTAAAGAAACATCAAGAAACAGAGGATTCAACGTCTATCAAAGAAAGAAAATTACTGAACAAAATATAAGTCATCCCAGGAACTAGTTGGCTAGATAAAGATAATGCAGAACAAGATGGCAGCTCTCCATGCTAATAATAAGTATACAGTGAATTAAAAAAAATTTCAAGCCATTATCTTAATTAATAGTCTTATTCTTAATATTCTATATCAAATACACACATACACACCTACTTGTGATATGCTATTTTAGATGGGAAAGTAGTCAAAGTGGAACCTTGGTACATATAAAATCTGCTCCCATAGTTTAGAAAACTAAACCAATTGACTAGTTTTCTTACAGAATGTTCTGAATATTAGTTAAGAGAAAGTACTCCAATATCATCCATACACATTGCTGTCTACTCAATCATTAAGCTTTGTTAAATAAAAAAACTATGTAGAAGAATTTGAATAAAAATCAAAGGAAAATGTGATGCTTGTTTTTTAATATTACTTCATGATTTTTTGAACATTTCAAAATTAAGTTTCAGAAGAAAATATAACAAATGAAAGTGGTTTGGGGAGTCTGACGAACTTTAGTTTTAGTTGCAGAAATGCACCAATATCAAGTAACCATTTATAGTACTAAGGAAATAAAAACCTGAGCAATGCATGCTTTCTTCAGTCAGATAACTGACAATCACCAACATTCCTTACCTTTTCGCACGCTCAAGATCGTCATTGGCTTGTTCTAGCTCTCTTACATATTTATGCAATTGGTCTTTAATTGCCCGAGTCTGGCTCAAGTCATCTTCCAATAAAGACACTTGCTTATAATTTTGTGCATACTGGTGTTCAAGTTTTTCCTGAAAATATAGGACATAAAAAATTCTATACCTCTGAAATTAATCCAAGAAGTTTAAATACATTTCTATGCTACTGTCTGAATATACAGTAGCTATGCAGTGTTTTAAGATCTTAAAGAAAAAAATTGCTCTGAAAGGCTCAGGCTATACAATTGTTGGACCTAGCATGAAATATTCATGTTAACAGCAGTTGAACAGAAGAGGAAACAGTTAACTGAAACTCTTAAGGTTACAAGACACTACCTAGGCAATCAAAGACTGCAAAAATCCTAAAACAAGAGTGATATGCACTTAGATGTATAATCTAAGTGCTTTGTTCTACAGCAAAGAATCGTGCAACAGCAGAAGACATTTTTCCTTCCCAAGCTGTACCTTTAAGGTTTCCACTTCCTGTTTTAATCTTTGGTTGTCTGCTTGTAAATCTCGGTTTCTTTGTTCAGCATGTACCAGTTGGGCCTCTAACTCTGCTTCCAGTTCTCTGCTGCCTTCCTGAAATTCTGCCAGCTCTTCATGGGCCTCTTGAAAACTATAACAGGAATAATAGTAGCGAACAGAGATTTTTTTCCCCAGGAAGATGCTTTTATTATTAATACAGATATGAGGCTATTTAGTTTTAAAGCAGAAAAAATATTTTTGAGGGGACATGGGCACCCACACTGGACCTATTGGTACCTTCTTAATGAAGGTGCATCTTTTTCCCGAACTTGCAAGGGAATAAAGACAATAGTGAGAGGGTATAATGACCTTGTCACATTCTATTGGCATACTGTATCTTTAACTCCAAAGCACATTTTCAAGGCTGCTGGCAAGCCAGGGAAAGGCATAGTTCTTTATGGCAGTATCAATAGATACTGCCAATGTACCCACTTTCCTCTGAAGCATCCATTACACTTTGGATTCAAATAGCTACAGATCGCTACTTGTCAATATATTAGTAAGCACTCCATTTCTCTATCAATTGCAACAATAGTACAGGCCTTAATTTTTTTATTAAAGCTGATCAGAACTTTACATATATAAACACACACACACACACACACACACACACACACACACACACACACACACACACTGTAAAATTAGTTCTTTGGAACGTTCTTTGCCATTTATCTAAGAAACTGCCACTATTGAAATTTTGTAGTCAGGTTAAGAGAGATAATTCTGAACAAATTAAATCCGAGCAGATTTCTCCAAAAGTGGTTGGAGATGAACACACCTTGGATATTTAGTGGAAATCTAGATAGATTGGAGGGAGTGCTTTGTAATGCTGATCCTCCCAGCTGCCTTTAAAAACAGAGGCGAAGTCTCTCACTATCTAAGAATGAGTTTATCAAAATTAGATAGCCTTGGAAGTAAAACCATACTTCAATAAAAGCAGAACTTTTAGAAAAGAATAACCCCAGTAAAATAGACAAATGTCACAAGAGTCTGAGTTAGCAGTGTTTCTGAAGTGATAAAGGCCCCATTGTTTGCAAAGAGAGATTCCATAAAGGGCAAGGTCACCTCCAATAGAGATTCTATTCATGTATCCTAGAGCATTAAGTCTAGTCAATTCAAGTATAATGCTATTTTTGAGATACTTGGCTTCCATTTGCAGGCTTCTGGATCACAGAGAGAACATTGTTAATGCGTTCATATATCAGAGTAAAACTCATAATAACCCAGTATCAGAATCATACCTTTGTTTATATTTTAAAGTCAGTTCTTTCCAGTATGCAGCTTCTTCCTCCAAAGTTGAAAACTCTGGAATTTCTTCACAATCCATGATAAGAATTATCTATAAAAAGGGACAAGTTATTTAGTTAATAAAATCATGAGATGTCCTTTTGGTCCAAGGTAAGCTCTCTATCAGTTTTTCAAAGCTATAAGGCAGATCTTCTATTCCTGACCTCACAGTAATAATATGGTTATACTAATTTCCATCTCCAGAAATAATTAACCAGCAAATCCAACTTTTTTTTAATGAAAGCCAGAAGTGTGATTATATTTTTTCTCATGTCCAACCAAATTAAAACAAAAACTTTATGGGTGCATGCATATGAATATCTGAAAAAAACTAAATCAGAATCACAGTATCCAAAGAGGGGCATCAATTATTTCCTCAGTTTCAATAATCCGCCTATTAGTTTTACAAAAATGTTAACCAGAAATTTCCTTTTACGAGACATATAGTATCAGCTGGAGAGACATTTAAATTAGCGGTGCTATGGGAGGGGGAGTCACCATTACATTCTACTGTGTGCTACAATCTTGAACCAATCATTTCCTATTGCTACTGATCTTTTGAAAAAAGAACAGGGGGTCATGTTCATAGATATCCCACACAATAATCTCACTTTCAAAGATATTATGCAGCAGTTCATTCTTTTAATTTATTATAATTGTTCCACTGCCCTTGAATCATATTCTCAGACCAGCTTGTAAAATAAATCAGTCAAATAATTAGTACATTACTAATTGCCTCCTTCCACAGAATTGTGCAAATCCCAAGGCCAGCTAAATGAATACTAGCAGTGAAATTAAAAAACCCCCAGATTTTATACTATAACACTAGTATTTGTTTTCCTAAATATTCTTTCTATCCATTTTTAACATAAACAAAAATAAATTAGATTCATCTTAAGTTTTTGGAGAAGAATTACAGACTTCCTCAGATCTCACATCTTCATGAAAGCTAAAGCTATCAGCTAAAAAAGAGCAGTGATTTCTGATAACCATCAGCCATTTCCCCCTCAGACAGAAAGTCTAGCACTTTTCAGTTCTCTGACCCATATTTTTTATTCAAGCAATGAGGGACAAATACTAGATACTCTATTGTACATGACTGAACAGTGAAAATGTCCAAACCCCCTCCCCCACCAAAACAAGCAAAAAAGGAAAGTTGAAACTGTAACAAAAAGCAGTACAGTAGCTTTTGAACTCAGTATAACTAAATAGTTTTCAGATAAACAGTGAAAAAAAAGTAGTGAATGAACTGTTTGTGTTTTGCCATTTTCCTTCCAGCTATATATGCTGTACATGGTCTAAATAAACCAACATAAACTCCCTGAACTAGAACACAAATCTTTCTTTGAGAGGGCACAGAAACCTTGCAAGTAAAACAGATATCATCAGGGAAAGTACTAATTGTTCAATGGAAGCTTTGGACTTGATAAATCTTACCTCCCTATTACTGTAGTAATATCAATGCTTCTTAGTTGAAGTGCTACTTAAAGCAAATTGCACATACTAAAAAAAACTACTGACAGCACTTCTAAATCACTACAGTACAGTTCTGCTTTTATCCCTAAGGTCTTTACTTGACTTTGTAATTTAAAGAAATAGTACCAAGACAGTACCACAGAAAAGCTCCAAGATAATACAATTCAGTAGTACAACATTAATTTGCCTTCAGTAAAGCATCTAAAAGTGGGTTTGCACAGTGTGCTGAATAAAATCAAACAAACCACAACACAGGATATTATTTGAACCTAGATAAAGTCATCTGTCATATTTTAATATTTTTAGCTGTGGATTACAGCTAAAAATATTAAAATATTAGAAACCAATTGTTTTCATTCACTAAGCTATGGCTTAGCAAAAAATATAAACTCAATCACAGGGTCTGGAAATAACACAATTAGTTAAATGTTACACCCTAGAAATGAATATGATGGCAATGAAATCTGAATGAGAGAGAAGCCATATTAACACTCCTTAGGTTAAAATCCAAAAAAAATCATGGCTTAAACTAAAAATTTCAAACAAAATAGTGCTTTTTTTCTTACCACCCCCATGTATATTAATCAATGTAATTAAGAAATATTGCTACTGGGTCTCTTAAACTGTTTATTTTGGAAAAAGTTAGTATTATTTTTAAAGAAACCAAAGGGAATACATGCTACACTTTATGAAACATGGTGAAAATGGTTTAGGGCAAAACAAAGAGAAGTAGCGTTGGCTTACCTGAACGGTCTTCTCTGTGCGCTGCGGGGAGAGTCCAAGCATGGGTTAACTTCATCGGTTGTCATGGGGACTGAGTTAATTGACTGAATTAAACACGCCCTCTCTCTCTGTTCCACTGGCTGTGATGATTCAGTTTTTCAACGAAGGCACGTACATCCATATAAGGAGAACAATGGGAGCCAAAATCCAGCGACCCTGGACCCCGAAGCTAGGGTGGGTTTGGACTCTCCCTGCAGCGCATAGAGAAGACCATTCAGGTAAGCCAACACTACTTCTCCTGTGCGCTGCTAAGGAGAGTCCAAGCATGGGATATACCCAAGCTTAAGTCTCATGGGCGGGACTAGGCCAGTCCAGGGGAGCAGAGGTGGAGCAGACCCTCTGAAATACTCTCCTGCCGAAGGCCGCCTCAGCCGAGGCAAAGATGTCCAATTTGTAATGTTTGACGAACGGAGACGGGGTAGTCTACATAGCTGCTCGACAGATGTCCTCAATAGATGCCTGCATGGCCCAGGCCACGGAAGTGGCCACGCTATGGGTGGAATGCGCAGTAATCCTACCAGGAACTGGCCTGGATTGGCTCTCGTAGGCTTGGGCGATGCAGGCCTTCAGCCAGCGACTGACCGTCTGGGGCGTGACCTTGCGAGCCATGGAGGCCGGTTGAAATGCCACAAACATTTTCCGGAAGGAAGCCGTTTGTTGAATATAAATCCGGAGGGCCCTCCGGACATCCAACGTATGCCAGCGCTGCTCCAATGTATGTGACGGGTTGGGGCAGAAGTCTGGAAGGATCACCTCCTGGGCCCGATGGAACCAGGAGTTCATTTTAGGCAGAAAAGAAGGATCCAGCTGGAGGACGACGCTGTCCGGATGGAAATGACAGAGGTCTTGGTGCACCGAGAGCGCTGCTAACTCGGAAACCCTCCTGGCCGAGGTAATAGCAACCAAGAAGGTAGTCTTGAACGTCAGAAACGGGAGCGATATCGTCCTCAACGGCTCAAATGGAGAGGACGTGAGAGCTTGCAGGACCAGGAGAGAACCCAGGAAGGGTATCGATGGATGACTTGGGGCCTGAAATTAGCGGCCCCTCTCAAAAAAACCCGGACTGTGGGATGGTAATACAGAGACCGGAGATTGTCTAGGCGAAGAACCATTGACAAAGACACCACTTGCCTGCGGAGCGTGTTGGGGGCCAACCCCTTCTTAAACCTTGCCTGCAAGAAGTCCAAAATCTGCGGAATTGAGGCAGCCAGCGGGTCCCGTTTGGATTGGGAATAAAACTTGCAATAGGCTGACCAGGTCGCGTTGTAGCTACGCATCGTGGATTGTGGCCGAGACGTCTGGATGGTGACTATCACGTCGTCCGAGAATCTGTCATCCTGGAGCAGACACCCCTCAACTGCCAGACGGTCAGATGTAACCAATGCGGGTCTGGATGAAGGAGAGCCCCCTAGCTGAGGAAAATCTGGTGGTCTGGAATCCGCCAAGGCCGTGACACCGAGAACTCCACCAGATCCACGTACCAAGGTCGTCGGGGCCAATTGGGAGCAACCAGGAGCAGCTCCGCCTCTTCCGTGAGCATCTTCCGAATCACCTTCAATGAGGGGAAGCAGAGGGACGGTATACAAGAGACCGGGAGGCCAGGGACTGCGGAGGGCACTGACCCCTTCTGCTCTGTGCGTCGGAAACCTGGAGAAAAATCTTGGGAGTTGCGCGTTGCGAGGAGTCGCAAACAGGTCCACCACCAGTCGGCCGAACATCCCGGCCAGAGTCTCGAAAAGGTCCGAATGCAGCCGCCACTCCGCTGGATCCATCGTGAAGTGACTCAGCCAGTCCGCCTGCACATTCAAGATGCCCAAGATGTGTTCTACTCGGAGCGATTTCACGTGCGATTCGGCCCACAGACCGAATCTCTCCGCTTCCTTCATGAGATGCCTGGAAAGCATGCCCCCCTGGCGGTTGATGTGGGACATTGTCTGTCAGGACCAAGACATGAGCGTCTCTCATCATCGACTCAAAATATTGAAGGGCCAGGAACACCGCCCTCAGTTCCAACAGGTTGATATTGGAATTGACCAAGTCCAATGGTCGCCAGCAGCCCTGGGCCACCTGGGATTGGGCGAGAGCCCCCCACCTGAATAGACTGGTGTCTGCGGTTAGAGTCCGGGTGGACTCCTTGAAAATGCAGCCCCTCTGAGAGGCTGGGGACGACCACCAGCGGAGCGAATGGCAGACAGCTGCTGGAACCTTGACTAGTGTGGTAGAATTGTTGGTCCGCGCTCGCTGAAAGGGAAGCAGGCTCCACTGTAAAGTCCGAGCCTGCAGTCTCGCCCACGGGACCACATCTATGCATGAGATGAACATCTCTAGAGCCTGGAGAGCAAAGCTAGGGACACTTGGCGTCGTCGACCCACCAGTTCCACCAAATAAACAATGTTGGCATGGCGGTCTGGTGACAGGAAAACCTCGCAAGTCTCGGTATTGATAACCGTCCCGAGATCTAGAAGCAAGGTAGTGGGCGTGAAGTGACTCTTCGGAAAATTCACAGAGAAGCCGGTAGAGCAGAGAGAGAGGGCGTGTTTAATTCAATCAATTAACTCAGTCCCCATGACAACCGATGAAGTTAACCCATGCTTGGACTCTCCTTAGCAGAGCACAGGAGAATAATCACTATCTTGATTCATTGAAGAGATTCATTCTACATAATCAGGCTGTAAAACAACAGTGGGTGTTCATTAAAAGAAAAATGCTAATCTTGTAGAACCTAGAAGTCATACCAAAATAATTTCTCTAAAGTTCACTCTTTAAATAACCACTTCAGGGATTGTTACAATTGGGCAAAAAACAATCTTCGGTTGAAAATTGCTTGAGTTCTGTATGTCACAAAATAAGAGTTGGTATCTGACATCTGCCCCCCCTTCAAGAACATGTATCAAAAATTAAATATTGTACATACAGAAAAGAATAAAACTGAGTAAGAGCTATTACTATGTTTCATTCTCTACAGAGATTTCCTGTAGTATCAAACAAGACTGAAAACAGCAATACTGCATATTCAAATATTATGGTTTTCCAAAAAAAATTATTTATTAAATTTCTACACTTCCCATCTTACTTACGTGATTAATACTGGCCATGAACACCCACATAGGTACTTACATCTATGAATTCTCTTAATCTTTTTAACGTGTTAGTTTATTGAATCTCTTATTTCTATTTATTATTTAAATAAAGTCTGGACCTAACACTGTTCCATAGCTAGCGTATGTACATTCTCTTGCATGGAAAATAGCTGCTGAAAAGCAGCCAAGCAGTAAAACTATTCTTGGCTCAAGAACTTAAACAATGTCTTCCAATTACAAGAAATTAACCAATTCCCATGCTCCTGTTTTTCGTGCTCAGAATTAACACAGGTAGTAATGTGTAGTTCAGTAGTGTTCAAACAGAAGAGCCCATAATGTATTGGATTCTCATATAGCAATCCCAAAATGTTCTAACACAGAAGTAACTACATAAGAGCATATGACCTCTCCACCCATTGTTTTCCAAATTTAAAATCTTTTTTCTGAAAATGTATGTACTATGGGGGAAAATTACTTCAGTGCACAAAACCACAGAAAATCTATGTTGTATTGAATTAGGCCTTGATCTCCAAGTATTATTGGGGGACAATATTCTCATAATCTATGCAGCTGTAAATATTGGGGATTCGTATTCTGCAGAAAAGAATTATCTCATGCATATTCCCAAATATTTTTCATTTTACTATGACTCCTATATCACATATCCCTACGCTAATTTTTGCAAGTAAAGTCTGGTTCAATAATAATATTAACTCAATCACTCAAATCAAATTAAGCAGGGATATATGTTATCTCCCAACCTACCTATGGGTCTTGTCCAGAGACAGAAACAGATACTGTTTTACATGTATTCTAATGCTCCCTTTTTATTCAGCTTCTTGGACAAATCTAACATTGCCCCTTCTAACAAACAGGCATAACAGTTTGGAAGAAGAAAGCATTTTCCTTTTAGTGGACAGATATTTTTTAGTATGGTATTCTGAAGGGTAGCTTCATTTTGTTCATTCACCACTGCTAATAATCATTTAATGAAGTGCTTACTTTGTTATTTCATTTGGCTACAGAGGTAGTCTCTTAACTTAACTTAAATACAGTATTCTATTTTTACATGCTTACATATAGGTCTTTGACTGAGTTAATCATCTGCTATTCCCAATCCCAAAATCCTGATTTAGGGATTGGGGTAATATTAAGCTTATAAACTATCCTATGCTAAACCAGCAAATCATAGTCCTTATTTAATATGATTAAATTAGAAAAGAAAACCAATTTTCTAATTTTAGCTTCAATTTCTATTTAAAGTCTACCTATGCTTAGTGATTAGAGCTACATAGCTAATGATACACTAATTAGAAAAGATAAAAAGCAGAGGGTATATCTGTAACTGGATGAGAACAATGGCTAAACTGGATTTATTGATAAAGCCCAGTAAGAATATTGCCACTGTTGCAGACTTTTCTCTAAAAGCAAAAAAATTCACATAAAAGTTAAATATACATGTATGGAATCCTTCCTAATTTTCTTCTAAACTCCTCCCAGTGTGAGAAACAAACAAACAAAAAAAATCACCCTTATGCTGTACTATAGTTAGGAAGTACACAGAAAAGTCAATTATGACAAAGTAAGTTATAAAAATTCATATTTTGATTACATAAAAGAAAAATCAGTTATAGCATGAAATGATTAAAAACTCACATGTATTAAAACATTAAATGTACACTTTGTAAACTATACATTTCTATAATATTTATCTTTTAATAAGGATTATTATATCTTATATGGATTGTTTTATATAGGTGTTGTTTTATTTGATTATTGTATGCCACCTAGAGTTGCTTTTTATGAGATGGGTAGCTATACAAATTTGATAAATACATACATATCATAAAACTGATTAAGTTCAGTTAGTTTTCTGTGTAAAAGAAGCAGAAGCCAAAGTTTCTTACTGCCAAGTTAATCAAAACAATACAATTATTTTAATACATATTTTCTTAAAGGAAAGTAAGTCACCTGGTTTATTAGATGCAGCTCTTTATTCTATTTTCACAGACTACTATAATAGCCTAAAACACATAGTGAGAAACCACTGGGTTTGTACAAGCCATTATGACTGTATGGACCAGATTAATAACTGTCAAGAGCATCTGATTACATTACAATTCTGTTGTTTCCCTCCTTAACAAAATGGTAATGCATAATATAATTAATCAAAGAAACACTGTCTCCATTTACAAATGTAGTGGTGGTTGTATTCAAGGCTTCCATGGATGTAAGTAATACTAGCAAAACAGATTTTCTGTGAATGATGCAAGTTTAATTCATGTGACCTCAGATCTGCAGAGGCTCATTCCCTCTTGTGTAAACATCAGAATGAGCCAGGCACTCTTCCTGGCTTGCTCTAATTATTTCCAAGCAGTAAGTTAAAGGAATGACCTCTGACATTTTTAAGTATATGTTACAAAACCCTGCACTTTTTAAAATGTACAGGATCCTGAAATTGCTACCATAAACTACTACACAAACTAAACATGTTCACACAGACTTTAAGAAACAAAAAGCAACCAGTGGGGTTGCAATAAAAAGTAGATAAACTCATTTAATGACTGAAGAAAGCTAGAGTATGAGTATGCTAAATAAAACAGAATTGAAGATTTTTTTAATGGCAGCCATTTTTCTTTAAAGTCACTACTATACAGTAATGCTAACTCAGCCTGTATAGGAGATACATGTTTAGAATTTTCCTCCAGAAAGATGATACTGAGTTTTTTCAATGGATACTTTTGCTTGGAATCAGTTCAAAGCAGAAGCACCTCTACAGCCTGACAAACAGCTGTTACTTTTAAAGAAGCATGTAAAACCTGATTTTAAAACTGAAATATCAATATTTTTCAATCCAACATTTATTGTGGCAAACCATATGGACATATTGTTGATCCATCTTAAGGTGGATAATTAGAACATAGGTTTTGAGTACAGCCACAAAATTAACAGATATCACTCCCACTTTACCACTATTTTCAAAATATTCAGTTTTCTTCCTATGAAATCTATAGAACACATTGAGCATGTTTATAGGGTCACAAAGAGTATACTCTTCAACCATAAAAGACTTCCACTAAATTTATTTAGGAAACTCAGGCATTCTTTTTTTAAAAGTAACAACTTTTCTTCCACATGGAAGAATCCAAGTGACAAAAGTAATATATTTGTGACATGTTAAAGATTAATTTATTATTAATTAAAATTCTCAAGTGAGAAATATTTTTTCTGGATATTCTAGAAATTACTTGATAGTTTTTCAAACTGTGTTGCTAAGTGTATCTCAACAAAGATCAAGATCTTTGAGGAAAAGTAAATGTTCAGGTTAATTTAGTTTTGCTGGTGTCTATTTTGCATCATAAGCATTTTCATAATCACCTTCCATCAACTCAGTATCGAACAATATTGTATCTGCCACTTCTTCCTCCTAAGCAATTGGAAATTGTTTCAGTGACTCAGGGGAATGTAAGTCTTCTGACATCAGCAGTATATTTGTGTATCTTAGCAACCATCTGACAAGCAAAACACTTTTCATTTTCCCAACATGACAGAATATTGTTATGAGGATTCTAAATATCAACAAGTTGGTCCTAGAAAGCAATTCTTATTAGGCATCAGAATCAATGGTACTTTAGATTTAGTGTCCACGCAAACTGCAAAATGACACCAAAATGACACCATGTATGCAATATTATCAAATAAATGCCACTATAATATATTGTATCCCAACATCTGATAAAAGTATATAAATAGCATTTGCATGCTATCTTCATGTGCATTTCTTCATCTGCCCCTTGTGCCCACTGCAGATACTCATGAAAAAATGCAGACCTATTATAATTTACATGTCATTTGTTTCCCCTTTTACTTGGGAGAGGAATATAAAGAGATTGGAAGATACAAGTAAGAATGATGAAAATTGTATGCTTTGAATTCAATCAAATGTGATGGGAGCAGCCATGTTTGTTGTTCTCTGACCCAATCACATATAATGAACAATGAAAGTGATATCTATCTTTCAGAGCAAAAGATGGAAGAGCTGTGTGGAACAAAACCTAGATCTCTAGCCCTTCGGATTTAAAACAAAGTTATAGCTCTGGTATCCGTTACAAACACCAACAGCACCTTCATACATAAGCAGGGCAAAATATGTCAACAAATGAGGGTGTTTTTATTGTGTTTAATTCTAAAAATATAAAGTCAAAGTTTAAAACAGCAATTAAAAAAAGCATAAATATGACATGATTTTTGTAGTCATGTCACCTTAACTGTATAAAAAAAATAAGCTTCTTTCTGTCAAAACTAACATGTTACTCATAGGAAACCACATTCAAAATTAGTCATGCAAGCAGGCTTCAATACCGGAAGGAATTTAAGGCGCCTAAGATTTGATAACGCATACATAGTGTTACTTCACAGGATGTACAATAAAGCAGCTGATGATAACCCATCTGACCAGGTTCAAAACTGAAATTAGCCATTTCCAGGGAGGAAAACATCAGAAGCAACGCTTACTGGCCACGATGACTTTACAAAACAGACCCCTACCGCACCAGATGCGCTATATATAGACTGTTTTAACAAGATGAATGGGAAAAGTGTGGTTTGAGCACCTGTAAACCAGGGGCTGCTTCATAAACCGACCCAGACATCCGGTTGGTATCTGTGGAAAGCAGAATGCTGGTTTGCATGGGCTAGTTCCATTTTTTTTTTTGACCCAAGGAGGAACAAAAGACGAAGTGAAGAGAAACCCCATAATCCGCAACCGATACAGGATGGGTTTAAGGGAGAGAGCGGATTGTCTGGAGAGCAAGCCGACACGAACAGAGAGGTAGCAGGATGCCTCGCCCCGGCGGTGGATAAGCAGCTTTCGCGATACCGTGAAGCAGGGAAAAGACCAAAACCGGCTTAAGGACTAATGGAGGAAAAAACAGACCTGGGCCCTGAGGCGAGTCACGGGGGCAACGGCCGGAAATCTTCAGCATTAACAAGAGACTTAGAGGGCGGATTATGCAGCTCCTGAAGAAGGGCAGATCCGGAGAAGACGCCGAAAAGTGTCCCCTCACCGGGAGGCGCAGGCCGACAGGTTGGGGTGGAGGCGAAAGAGCCCGGAGACAGCGACCTTCTCCCGAAAAGACCTACAATCCCTTGCCCTTTTCCTCAACCGCCCAAACGACTACAGGGGTGGGTGGGAGGGGGGAGAAGAGTAACGCGTCTTCCTCGCTCTTTCGGGGAAGGAGGGGGGAATCCTGGCCCGCCCCGCCGCTCCTTTACGCGCTGAGTGACACGCACAGTCCCCAGCCAGTCGTCGCCGCTTAAGAGCTCCCGCTCTGACTAATAGGAAAAAGAGCCGACGGGCGAAATCTGCCCCGTTGTCAGTTCACAGCCAATCAGCGTGAAGGAGTTCAAGCGGCCGAACTCGTGGTTTTGCGGGGGGGGGAAGGTGGGGGGGGGGAGTCACTTGGTTCTTAGTGCCTTAGCCTGCCTCGAGCTAGGAACGCACCGGGCGCGTGCATTGAGACACCGTGCCCCCTCCCCCCGGCTTTATTCCTCGCGGTCTTCCTTACCCGTCCAGTGTGTTTTGTCACCGCCGCTACTGCTGCTGCTCCCGCCGCCAACGTAGCCGCATCGCCTTACTCGCTGACACAGCTACGAACCCTGCCTCATCCGGGCATTCACCGGCAAAAAAAACCACAAAAACACAGACATACGTCACAGAGAGGGCGAGGCCACAACGGAGACGAGAACAACCCCTTGAAAGGCGGGGAGGTGTACTTGAGTGACATCCGGCGTGTGATGTTTGTGCAGCTGTTTCGCTTCTCGCGAGATGCTTTTAGTGGACTGGGAGATGCTTATTCGTCGGTGAGCTGATATTTGGGAAGACGCGAAGTATGAATTAATGGGCTTTTAATGTGGTTCTACATTTTGCCTGCACGCGTTCAACTACATCTGGATGTAGAGTTTTTGATACAGATTTTGTAATGAGAAAAGTTATGGATGCAATGAAGTGTTAGTTTAGCAATACCAATAGCACTTAGACGGCTTTACAGCCCTCTCTAAGCGGTTTACAGAGTCAGCATATTACCCCCAACAATCTGGGTCCTCATTTTACCGACCTCAGAAGGATGGAAGGCTGAGTCAACCTTGAGCCAGTGAGAAGTTTGTAAAGAAAGCCAGATTTGGCGTTTCCTCCAGTGACTTTAAGTATGAGGACTGGTCATAAGTCACTTTTTTCAATGCTGTTTCAGTGTTTCGAATGGTTGCTAAATGGATGATTGTAAATTTAGGATTACAGGTAGTTCTTGATTTACAACAGTTCCTTTAGTGACCGTTTGAAGCAGAGGTGGGTTCCTGCTGGTTCAGACCGGTTCTATAGAACCGGTAGTGGGAATTTCCCCCCGCTTGCTGAACTGGCAGCGACCCAGGCCTGCCATGCCCCTGAAGCAGGGGTGAAATGCTCCCTGTTTCGGCAGGGCAGTCGGTCATCACAGAGCCGGTGGCAGTCGTGGCACGGGACTTCTCCCGCCCACTTCCCCCGCCCGCCTGGACGCCACCATTTGAGTTGTTTTGCCCTCTGCGCATGCGCAGAGTGCTTTGCTCATGCGCAGAGGGCAAAAGAGCTGAAATAGCGGCGTCCAGGCGGGCGGGGGAAGCCCCATGCCGCCACCGGCTCCGTTGGCTCTGTGATGACTGACTGCGCCACCCAAACTGGGAGCATTTTACCCCTGCCCTGAACTGGCTCTCTTGGCGGCACCATAGGCACCGCCATCTTGTTTTTTGCTTCTGCGCACGTGCAGAAGGTGTTTTTTGACAACATTCGGACAAGCAGTCAATGGGGAAGCCAGGTTCACTTAACAACCTTGCTATTAACTTAACTGCAGTGGTTCACTTAACAAATGGGGCAAGTCGTAAAATGGGGCAAAAATCACAAAAATCAACATAAATTTTGGGCTCAATCGTGGTCATAAGTTGAGGACTACCTGTAGTTGTATCAGGTTCTTAGTGATGGCATCTAGATATTTTTTTAAACTCTTAAGCTTGGTCATTGGTTGTTTTTCAGATGCGTGTAACATCATTTATATTTGAAGATGTCCTGCAATGAATAATTGGTGCTTTTATTGTGTATTAAATAACACAGGGCTATAAGACTCAGGTCTCTGATTTTTCAAAAGAGCAATGACCCCTTAAAGTGTCACATTATTCTGAATTGGCTATATGGGCTGGAGGTCAAAGATAATGCTTTCCCATGTAGGTTTGAGAATTCTCTCCAAAGTGAAAAGAGTCTGCATCATCAGTGGAGAGCAGTGAATAGGAGCAACAGAGAGCAAAAAAGGAGGTGGATCAAGCTTATCTGTGTGGGTGATCTGATTTGTTTACAGGAAGTGAAGACCGGAAGGAGTACAAGAAACAAACTAAGAAGTATTTTGTAAGTGTGCCTATCTCCAGAGTTCTTGAATGCAGCAAAGTGTTCCTGAGAATGAACTAAAGTGCTATGCTATGCATATCAAAAATAAAAGAGATCAAGAAAGGGCATTTGTTGAAATACAATGCCTGACAAGTTGGATTTGGTGCTTATGCTAATTCAGTTCTTTATGGGGGGAGGGTGTTAGGGGTATGTGTCATTTTACCACAATCTTCCACAGAATGAGGTTCAGTCCACCAGAAGTGATTAATGGACCCAATGGGTTTCCAAAGAGACCTTGAGATTTTCCCCAAGGATTTGATGGATGTTCAGCCAAACTATAGTAGTCATCTGGAATGGGCAGGTGACTTAGCAAGAGTGGGATGAATTGGCTAAATTTGGGGAGAATTAAGAGGATACTTTTGAATGCAAGAACTACTACCTTTTCTTCCATTATCATTGTTCCTAACATTGTTAGATCCGTAGTTTTATTTTATTTTTATTGCAGAAATAAAAATAATATGGTTCCTGTTTGACAACTGCAACATTTTCCTCTTTGGCCTTTCTTTATTGGCACGTAATCCTACTCTGTACTCTAATCCTTTTCACTGTACTTTAAGGGAGCTGTTCAAAGACTGTTTGCCATAGAATGAAGATTTCCAGAATGGATGGGCAGGATCTCTGCTCACTTGCAAAGTGCTAATATTCCCCAATTTTGTACAGGTAGTCTTTGACTTACAATAGTTCATTTAGTGACCATTTGAAGTTACAGCAAAACAGAAAAAAGTGACTTCTGACCATTTTTCACACTGACAATCAGCATCCTCACACTTAAGATCAGCATCCCCAAGATAATGTGATCAAAATTCAGACGCTTGGCAGCTGACTCGTATTTATGACGATTGCAGTGTCCTAGGGTCATGTGACCTTCTGAAGTCAGACTTAACAACCATGTTGCTAACTTAACAACTACTGTAATTCACTTAATTGTGCCAAGAAAGATCATAAAATGGGGCAGAATTCACTTAACTGTCTCACTTAGCAACAGAAATTTTGGGCTCAGTTGTTGTAAGTTGAGGACTGCCTGTAGTTTCCTTCAGAAATCACCACAGCTTCATGCCTTAAAATGGCCAAAATTGTCATACGACACAGTAAAATGAGAATTCCTTGGAGGAAAAATGCTGGAGGCTGCATGCCTTTGAAGATATTGCACTGCAGAATACTCCGCCCCACAGGTATATATATATGTAGCATATATGTTCTCTGTTCTTTCTCACAGACACATTTTCTCTCAAACATAAACTTCACACTGTACACTTTGTTTTCCCATAATTGTACATTCCATTCTAATCTATCTCACAAACATACCCAATTCATGTTATCTTTACATCTTTATACACATGTGTTTGCATAAATTCCATTCATACAGACCTCTGTTTAATTTGTTATATTAAGACCTTATCTGGCATAATGTTTTTTCTTTCCATTCTTGAATCAAAAGTATGTTGGTATGAAAAGTATTGTCTCTACAACCTGTCTTTACCTCACTCTGGCAATGTGGCCACTCAGCATTACTGTCTGAATATACTGTACTGTAATGCAATGTGGGACAGTAATTGGCAGAATCCCTGTTTTTCTTCTTCCTCCCACACAGCATTGTCTATCATCAAGTAAACAACCTACAGTTGTTCTCCTGAACCTGTTTTTGGATAAGACTGGTGGCTCCAAAGGCTTGCTGCCATAATCATCTGGAATATTTTCTGTGGAAATGCAGCTTTCAGGATCCATATACATTTTTTTTATCCAAGACAAGCCTGGTCAGCTTGAGTTCAGTATTTAGCACTGAGTGAGAACACTGAGAAGGGGAGCACTTGCTCCAATGCAAGAGTTGTGGCTAAAACATACAATGAACGGTTGCAGGAACTGGGCATGGCTAGTCTAGTGAAGAGAAGGACCAGGGCAGACATGATAGCAGTGTTCCAATATTTGAGGGGCTGCCACAGAAAGGACGGGGTCAAGCTATTTTCCAAAGCACCTGAAGGCCAGACAATGAATAATGGATGGAAATTGAACAAGGAGAGATTCAACCTGGAAATGAGAAATTTTCTGACAGTGAGAGCAATCAATCAATGGAACAGCTTACCATCAAAAGTTGTGGGAGCTTCATCACTGGAAGCTTTCAAGAAGAGACTGGACTGCCATCTATCAGATATGGTGTAGGGCAGGGGTCCTCAAACTTTTTAAACTGGGCCAATTCACAGTCCCTCAGACTGTTGGGGGGGCTGACTGGCTGGGGGGGCATGGCTAGGTGGTCATGTGACTGGGTGGGCATGGCTAGGTGGTCATGTAACTGGGTGGGCATGGCCAATTTAACAGTCCATTAAAAATGCATACAAATTAAACTTTAATTTGTTTTGCTCCTGGGGGTGTTTTATTTGCTTTTGTTTGCATGTTGCTCTTTTGGTTGACTTTTCTTTTTACTAGATCATTTTTTCAGTTTTTTAGGAGTCTAGTGGTCCACTTCAGAAAACTCAGTTTTGCAGCAATTCTTCTCAGCCCCAAGGAGCTTGAGAAATCTCTCTCTCTCTCTCTCTCTCTCTCTCTCTCTCTCTCTCTCTCTCTCTCTCTCTCTCTCTCTCTCTCTCTCTCTCTCTCTCTATCTCTATCTCTATCTCTATCTCTATCTCTGTCTATCTCTCTTTATCTATCTTCTGGAGGTGGGGGAGGTGAAAAATGGGCAATTTTTGCCCATTTTGTGGCCTCCTGGGCAATGTTCCCTGTAATATTAGAAAATGGCGCATGGCAGTTAGAAACTCCCGCGCGGCGTTCTCTTTTCATCTGCGCAGCCTCGCAGGCACGCAGCTTCTGCCATTAGAAAATGACGTGTGGAAGTTAGAAACTTCCGTGCGGTGTTCTCTTGTTATGTGCGCAGCCGCGCGTCTGCACACCTTAGAGGGAACAGTGCTCCTGGGGCATCTGTGCGCCCCGTTTTTCACCTCCCCCCGCCTCCAGAAGCATTCTGCTGGCCAAAAACAGGCGAAAACAGCCCATTTTTTTGGCCAAAACCGGGCCGTTTTCACCCGTTTTTCACCTCCCCTGCCTCCAGAATGTCTCTGCAAGCCAAAATTGTTGGCCTTACCTTTCAGTTCCAGTCTGCGGGGCTCGTGAAGGTAAGTCCTACGTACTCTCGGCCGAAGAGTGGGCAGGGCGATGTGGGCGGGGCAGCCTCATCCTGCGCAGGCCGGATTAATGGCTTTGGCGGGCCGCATGTGGCCCACAAGCCATAGTTTGAGGACCCATGGTGTAGGGTCCCATGCTTGGGCAGGGGGGTTGGACTATATGACCTACAAGGTCTCTTCCAACTCTGTAAATCTGTTAATCACAGTAGGCTTGTTATGAGGTTAAGGCACATGAAGGGAAATTGCTACTGGGTTTTGTTCTGCCTGTATTTTTTTTTGCCAAAGCAGTCTTGCCATAAACAAATCCAGAGTTTTCTTGCACACTCACATGACTCTCCATGCAGAGTTTCCATTTCAGGCAGAGCAGCTGCTTCAATCAATGTAGCTATAACCAACATTTTAATATCTGTCCATTTGCCTGGCAACAAAGAGCTCCCAATTCAGGTTGAACTGGCAAATCTTAAGTGCCCAAGGGGGGTGGAGGACCCTGGAGGATCACAGCTGACTGGGTTCCAAAGAATGGTCTTTGGCTGGTGAAGACCCCTCTACCAGCTGATACAAAGTCTTGAGGTTTATCTCTGGTTGTCTGCTTAGCCAGTTGGAATTTTTATTTAGCCCATTGACTAGATCAGGCCTGTTCAACATAGTGATGGTAGGAAGCTCATCAAGCACTCCTGTGTGGCCCACCAGTGTTTTTCTTTTTTAAATGAATTTACCACCACCAACTATCACACCATCAGGAAGGATTTGAGGCCCTGCCCCAAAGCACATACTGCGATTACTCCAGACTTTACCTATCACCATCTCTATCATTGCCACCTCGCTGCTGGTTGCTGAACAGGTGATTAGCACACCAGCTATTCCTTTGTGGCGCATGATTAATTTACCACGTGGCCTTTCCTCTTCTGTGAATTGTGCAGGTCTGGCCTAGATCAAAGTTAAGATCAGCAGGGTCAAGTACAGAACCCTTGTAATCCAAACCCTGCTCAAAGGCTGGTTTGTCATCAGGAGATCAAGGAGAAGGCTTATAAGCAGTTGCAAGCTAGACACTGCCTGCCCAGAGGAGCTCCTAATCCTACTTTTTTCTATGAACAGCTACCATTAATTAAGATAAAAGGATAAGGTGTTGCATTCCAAGTAGAATAAAAGCAGTACAGGTAGTCCTTGACCGATGAGCACAATCATCACCAGCCTAATTCATGGCAATGAATTGTTTACAATGTTTCTAAGGTTTGTAAGAACCATCCCTGGCTTCTTTTTTGCTACATTCCTGTGCTTGATATGTTTCCCTGCCAGATCGGAAATGGTATGAATGCAGTGGTGGCCAGCTGTAAAGTGAGCTATGGCTAAGGGAAGGCAGGACCGATGTCATGCGTCCCTTTCCTCTGAGGTTACGTTCACTTTCTTTCCCCTGCATTCCCCTACTTAGCTATTGCACCTGACACATGGCAACATCCCTTTGCAAATCTGTCTTTGTCCAACACTGACAGGGCTTTCATAAGTGTTAACAAAGAGGCCTCTCTTTCCAGACTGGCTTTATAGAGGCTGCCTGTCTGGTTAACACTGATTTAAAATCGATGTTTGTTTTGAAAGGTTTTTATTTTCTTTTGCTTGCCCCTGTTGCAATCTGCGGTTGTTCCCATGCCTTCTCAACAGGTTTTGGGTCCTTGGGCTTACAAAGGCACAGTCACTTAGCATTAATTGTTTCCTGCACAAGGCAGCCAGTGCTCCCTTGGAGCCACGGTGAGGCTGTTCTTCCCAGGCAGAGCCAAGTCAGTCGCTGAAAAGGAGTCCAAAGAAAAGAGACATAATGGGGTGCATTGAAGTGAGATCAGTCTCATGGGGTGGGGGTGAATAGGAATGCAGAGTGGCCTGAGAGCAGAAATGAAGGAGTGTCTCATGAAATTTGGGGTCAGGAGTCTCACAAAACTCACCCCCCCCCCCCCGTTTCATTCTCATGGACATCTACATGAAGAACTCAGCCCGGTGGGAAATGATGCCTTCAGAGCCTGCTGGCACTTTCACTGATGCTTTACAGATGCTGTACTTTTGATGCTTTTACTTAGCACCGATTTTACAACTTTATTTTGGGCTTGCAACTTTATTAACTGCAAACCAGATTTTAAATATGTGGGCATCTTGAGACTGGAATGCTGCAAAATAGCAACAATGAGCCTACTTGTAACTACAAAAAGTGACTCCTAGTTTGCAGACAATCATCTATCTACTTTGAAGTTAGCATGTGGAAAAAAATTCATTGTTTAGATCAGCCAGCAACATTCTTGGAAGTTATGTATAAATTTGCCTCTCTGCTATTATTTGCATTGTATTTGCTTTTTCTTGAATTGTCAGAAGTGCTAAGAATAATATTATGTTTGTATTATAAGATAGTATTTTGAACAGTGGCACATAGGTTTCATCTGCGAAAACAACTAGGAATGCAGCACCAATATTAGGAACACTTTCATAGGGTCTCCAATATATAAAAGACATAGAGATCAGTGATTGTTTGATTGATTGATTATGTGTCTTCAAATCAGAGTCGACTCTTAATAATCACAAAGATAGATTTTGTCAAAGAGGAGCTGTTCCCAGCTTAGTCCTTCAAGTCTTCCAGTGATGCATCTGTTTCTTGCAATGTAGCTAATCCCAAACATTTTATTTCTGAGCAAAGGAGAGGCATTCTGCCCATCCCCTCTTTCTTGTACAGGAGCCAAATGGAGCAGAAATTGCTTGTTTTGAAATGTTATCTCATGTCAGGGCCAGTTTTGATAGTGGGTTATTGATCTAGTATTCTAAAAGATTTGGGAAGCTAGAGCAAGTGGTCACAGCTCCTCCTGCCAAAGTTTCCTAGTTCCATTTTCTGCACTTGAAGTAGCTCAATAAAAGGTACTATCATTATATATTATTTTTATAAGATCTGAAGCTACTTATATGGTGGCTGCTTGTGTTAGTTAATCTACAAAAAACAAACAAATCAGGCCTAGTTTCCATTGAGAAAGAACCAGAAATTTGGATTTGTTCTAAAACTTCCACATCAAAGTTCACAGGAATATTAATATCAATCTTTTTCCAGTTTCAGGAAGTGGGTTTTGCTGTTGCAGTGGAAGTATTGGTTCTTTAACCCTTCCATTCTTCCAATGCATTTTCATGAACTTTCGTATCCATTCTGGGCTCACTCAAGAATTGAACTTCTGTTTTCTCCTTTAGTTTATTACCATGTCTGCTCTGGAGAACCCCTTGACCAACTTGATTCTACAGAGATAATGAGGGAAGATGGTGTTGGAGAAAAAGGGGAAATTTCATCCATAGTATCCATTTTGTTAATACCATTCGGACATCTGGATCTATTTTCAGTTAGTGTAAAATCATACATCTGCACATTACTGCATTACTGGTTTGCAGTAATAAAGCTGCAAACTAAAAATAAAGTTATAAAATCAGTGCCAAGTAAAAGCATTCATCCAATTGCACAGGAGTATTCATATATACTATTGCACATAATAATTGTGTATGTTTGCAAAGATGCAGATATGACAATGGTATAACATTTATACACATAAGGCATGAAAATAGGGGCTACATTCTAAAAAGCTTCCTTTAAAATTGAAAATATTGAAAATAAACAGCGTTTGACTTTAGACCCAACATTTATTTCTCTCTGATTCAAATGAAGAGGTTAAAAGGATCTGCTCCTAGTTAGTAGTAAATCGTAATATTAATTTGCCTACAAAATAAGAATTCTAATAAAGAGATCATTATATGAAAAGGTTTTGTGCCCGAGCGAAAGATACGTTTTGATAAAAATTATCAGGTCAGAATGCTTACTTTCAAATAAATAGTTTAAAACGTGAAGCCTAATTTTGCATTGTTGGTGACAAACCTTATTTTACCAAGTTCAACATTATAACTTCCAAAAGCATAAATACTATTATTTGTATTTTATGATTTTAGATGACAGTGTTTTTTAAGTCTCTTTTAACCCTTTTGGAAATTCTTTATGCAAGATTAAGCAGTGTGGTTTGAACTAAAATTGCTGTTTCATATTAACGTTTACTATAATGACTTGCTAATTAAGCAAAATTTATGGAAATCAAGACATGTGCAACGTGCATAAATTCCCATTTCCTTTTTCCCTTATAGCTTGCATGTATCGTAAAATGAAAAACAATAATCTATTTAAAATAATCACTTCTTGTGAATTAGGCATATATGTTTAATACTTGTGTTCCTGGAACGTAATATGTATTATAAAAAGCAAATTCTGGACACAATTCTTATTCCCAGCAGAGTAAATCTCACCGAACAGATTAGGTCTGTATGGAGTGGCATTCCTGATTAGATATAGAATTCAATTTCCTACAGGAAACGGCTTCTACCAAAACTTCTCACAGGCTGTTTTATTTTCTTTGGTTTCTAGTGAAGATGGGGAAAGCTGCAGAATTCTCAATATCATTGGCTTTGTGCCAGTTGGATGTGGTGCCTAAGCACGTGGCCTTGAGAGAAAAGTCAGTGGGTGCTTCTCTGAAGCGTTGCTACAAAGGAAAGCCTACAAACAATTAATTGTACCCTCTGGTGGGGTTCCTGTGCCACCATATGGCACGAGAGCCGCTTATTGCTAAGACCAATGAGCATAGGCCAACTTAGAGTAATAGAATGCCAGTTCCCAGGCAAGGACGTGTCAGAGCTTGCATAATGGATTCAAAACCCACTGATATTCTAGCCATGGAAGGAAGCTCACTTTTCAAATGCAAATCAGTTCACAGGAACGATTGTGGGATTTTGCCAGAGAGATGAGCCTCCCTGTTGCTGGGTAACAATTTCTGTAAGCAATGCACAGCTAGTGCAATCGCTATTTGCACCAATGAAGGGGGTGAGGGCAGCAATTAAGTCTCCAATCTGTTTGGATCCATCTCTTCAGATCTACATAGGATCCAACTGATTCCCAAAAGGCAGAGATTAAAACAGTCCTTGTGTCCTTTCTGGGCAGAAATGGAAGTATTTAGTTTAGTTGTACTAAAATAATTGAAGTGCAGCCCTAGTGATCCTCTCCGGCAATTTACACATTATTCCTGGTACTTCTGCTGAAGGATGGTTTTGAAAGGTAGCCCAAATAGTGAAATTCTTTGTATCTTTTAAAATGTGCTTCTGCTGTCTTTCTACACTTTATTTATTTAAAACATGTATGTAGCCACCCGTGCTACAACAAACTCTGAGCAGCTCCTAATCAAAAATTAAAACATATTTGAACTATAAAAAACCCAAACACATTATGAACAAATACCTGGCGCCATGTCAAGCTTCCAATATGCAGTCACCTCATCTTATCCCAGGACTTGGGGAAACAGCCAAGTCTTCAGTGTTCTATGGAAGGCTAAAAGAATGGAGGCCTGCTTAATGCTTCAGGGTGTTCCATAGGGTAGGGGCTGCCTCAGAAAAGACATGCCTCCTAGTTCCCATCCGATGGCAATATTTAAGGGAAAAAATTAGGAACGTTCCCATCGCATATGACTTGATTGGATGGGTAGATGTCCTTAGGGAAAGGCAGTACTGCAAATAATCTGGACCTATGCCATATAGGGCTTTAAAGGTGATGAGTAGCACCTTAAATTGCACCCAAAAGGAGACTGGAAGCCAGTGCAGCTCATGCAATGGAGGTGTTATATATGTATGTATGTATGTATGTATGTATGCATGCATGCATGCATGTATGCATGCATGCATGCATATATGTATGTATGTAAGGGCAGCCCCATGTAAAGTGCCCCTGCAGCAATCCAAATGGGAGGTGACCAAGACATGAGTGACTATGAGCAAGACCTCTTGGTCCAGGAGAAGGCATACTTGACACAGTGGAGGAATCTGTGCGAAGGCACCACTAGCTACAGTTGCCATTTGTTCCTCAAGCAAGAATTGTGAGTCCAGGAGGATCCCCAAATTGCTCGTCAGCTCCATCTGGGGAAGTGCCACCCTCTCCAGCATCAAAGATGAAATATCATTGGGCCTAAGGGGCAAAAACCCCATAGCCATTCCGTCTTGCCAGGGTTGAGTCGAAGCCAGACCCATACAGCCTCCAGACAGTTGGTTAACACTGCCACAGCATCACTCATTGAGATTCGGGTGGATATATATATATATAATCAACATACTGACAATACCAGACCATATAATGACCGATGTTTTTTCCTAGAAGTTTCATTAGATCAAGGTGTCAAACTCACGTCACAGCATCACCACGTGACACATTGCAACTTTTCCCCCTTTGCTAAACCAGGCATGGGCATGGCTAGCGCGTGATGCATCCGGCCGCGGGCCGTGGGCTTGACAGCCCTGGTGTAGATGTTAAGATGGAGCGGAAAAAGGCTCAAACCCTGGGACACCCCAGATTACAGGGGTTTATGACTTGACATCTCGTCTCCTACCAACACTGACTAGCCATGGAGGAAGAAGGAGAACCACCATAACATTATGCCTCACATTCCCAACCTCTGAAGCTGTTCCAGAAGGACAGCTGGTCACTGGTGTTGAAAGCCACCGAAATGTCCAGGAGGACCAGAATAGTTGCACCGCTTCCATCCCAAGCCTCCCAGAGGTCACCAACAAGTGCAACCAACCAACAGTGAAATCTACTTACCTTCCCTACCGGTTCAGAGGGTTAGGGTTAAAAACAAGAAAATGGCAACATCTGGGCAGGTGGGCGGAGCCTTGCACTGCCGCCACTACCGGTTCTCTAAACCACCGGTGGCTGCCACTACCAGTACGCCCAGACTGGGCCGAACCAGTAGCATTTCACCCCTGCAACCAACGCTGTTTCAGTGCTCTGCCTGTGGCTGGACTGAAAATGGTCCAAATAATCTGCTTCATTCAAGTTCTTTTGTAGCTGTATGCCAACCTCTCAACAGCTTTCCCTAAAAAGGAAGATTGGATACTGGATGAAAATTGTCCAATTCTGTGGGGTCCAAGGGAGTTCTCTTGGGAAGGGGGTGCACACTGTCTTCTACAGGGCAGGAAGTGCCGTCTCCTCCCCTGAATAGGCATTAATCATCTTTTGGGCCCAACTACATGCCATCTTCTAGGAGACTTTAACCAGCGAGGAGAGCCATGGATCCAGAACTCAGGTAGCCCAGCTCACAGCCCAAGGACCCGCTCCACTTTTTTAAGAGCAACCAGATTGAACTCCTCCCAGCTAATAAGACGTGTGGGCCTTTCTCATTCCATACAATGAAGTTATCTATGTAAGATGCAAATGAATGGAAATTAGAGGTATATGGGATAAGCTTTAGCCATTATTATTGATAGTATATGTTTATTAAAAATTACCCTAAAGTAGTTTGATTGCTGTAGTTCATTCCAGAGGAAGGATAATAAGGATAAAGCCTTAATCTTTACAGCATCTTAATTAAATTACAAAGCCCAGAATTCTTTGGGGGGGGGGAAGAGAAGAGAAGCAGTGCCAATTACATTTATCTGAAGTTATTTTTAGGTTTGGAAAGCAAATGAACCTTCGTAAGATGCAACAGTGCCAAGAAGAACAATTGTAGGTCTCAATTTCTCCAGATCACTGGATTAGCAGGATGAATATCCTACAAATCTGTATCTCTTCCCTGAAGCCTGTCTTCTATTATTATAATCTGTCCTCAAGTATTAAAAATTGCTGCTGGGGTGCTATGAAGTGGCTAGTCAGTACAACATTGGTTATTTATTTCATGCTGAGGGAAGCACCACTCGGGAGCCCCCCCCCCCCATGGAGTGACTTTTGTTCAATCAACTCCTTCGCAGCCACCAATAATAATCCCATTTGCTCCCATAGCAAAAATAACTAGAGTTTCTGGAGGGACTCCTAATTGTGTTCAGCTGGATACTGATTTAACTGGAGTTATCTTTTTCTGGGTAAATAATCAGGGATAAAATATCTAAGCCTTGGGAAAAGAAACTCATTTTGTTGACCGTGTTAGAGAATGGTACATGAATACACAGATGTAGAAAGGTACAGAGGAAGAGACCAGAAGGAAACAAGGAAGGAGGAGAACCAAGTTGCCAGTTCTTCAGAACTCTAATCTACATTTTTGTGAATGTTCTACTGAGCAGACACATAGTCATGGGACCAAAGTAACCACATGTTCTGCTTCACAGAAAGAACATAGATTTTCATAGAAAATCTCATGATATGATTTTCCTGTAGATAGCTTAGAACTTCGTCGCCTTCTATCTGACCTAAATGTAGTTCATAAAATCATCTACCACAATGTCCTACCTGTTAAGGACTACTTCAGCTTCAACCGCAACAATACACGAGCACATAATAGATTCAAACTTAATGTAAACCGCTCCAAACTCGACTGCAGAAAATACGACTTCAGCAACAGAGTGATCAATGCCTGGAATGCATTACCTGACTCTGTGGTTTCTTCCCCAAACCCCAAAAACTTTAACCTTAGACTGTCTACAGTCGACCTCTCCCCATTTCTAAGAGGTCTGTAAGGGGCGTGCATAAGCGCATCATTGTGCCTACCGTCCCTATCCTACTGTCCTATTGCCTAATTTCCTTTACCTACTTTGCTAATGTTTATGTTTATATCAACACCTGCTTTCTTGTACATGTTTGACAAACAAATAAAATAAAAAAATAAAAAATAATAAAAATAAAAATAATAAAAATAAAAATAATAAAAATAAATATAATAAATATAATAAAAATAAAAATAAAAATAAATAAATATCCTTCTGGGTTCAGTTCCAAGTGGGGAGAAAGACACTGGAAACACGGAGACTGCTTGGAAAGATGGTTTATTGATGAACAGGATCCCATGGCTTGAGCCATGGGCAGAAAAAGGGAAGAGATGCTGAGAGTGCTTGGGTTTTATGCCCTCTGTTGGGTTTTGAATTTGAGCTTGTGTTCTGATTGGTTGTCAGACTCCCATGGGGCTATGCCGGGGCAACTCTGTAGGCTGTCCTGAGTCCCAGGCTTGGTTGAATCTTGCTGGGTGATGATGTAATGATGGGGCTTTGGGCAATTCCTATTATGGCTTAATGGCTTTGTCCTGGTTTGGATCTTGAGTGAGGGCTCATATCCTGAGGGCCATGTCTTTTGTGTTGTAGTTAAGTTGGCCCAGCCTTTGCCTTGTAGATAGGTTGGCACCAAAATCTGAGTTTGCCTTTAGAAACATGTTTCTCCTTTAGGGAAAATATAATATTCCGCCTTTTTAATATTTCCTAGTATATTTCATTTTTCTAGGAGAGGGGTGGGTGCTAACTTCCTACATCCCACAGTACTGAGTGAAGATGTGTTCACAATCATGCTGAACTCAGTTTGTAAGAAAGTACTGTTTCAAAATCCTTGCCACAAACACATTTACTAAGACGGGTATCCCTCATCCTATATCTGTACATTCAAGTTCTGTTTTCTAAATGTACTGCTTTTCATTTGTGTCTATTGAATTTCATTTTTTAAATTTTCAGTCTATTTTTCATGCTAGTTTAAATCATTACAATTTTTATTTTTGTCTTATAGTGTGCTGGTTCACCCATTAGATTTCATTGGCCTTTTTATTTCTTCAGCAGCAGAAACTCCATTTTTGCTATAGTCCCACCAGAAAAAGTACTACAGGTGAGAAAACGGAGGGAGATGCTACATTCTTGCCTGCCTTGTTCAGTTAACATGCACCAACAGGCATGCTACCCAGACAGGGATAAGTCACAAGGGTTTGGAAAAGCAGTTGCTGATGGATTAAATAATTGGATTGGTATATTCTTCATTTTTTGTACTTATGTAGGTGTGGTTACATATGCATTCATAACCCTAAAAGTAACCAAGCTTGATCATTTTGGTAATTCTGGATAAATTTGACACAGTACAATCTCTCCCCCAATCTGTGTGTGTGTGTGTGTGTGGTGTGTGTGTGTGTGTGTGTGTGTGTGTGTGTGTATGTGTGTGTGTGTGTGTGTGTTGTTATGCGTGTCTGTGTGTGCACACTTAATGTGTTTGCAATATTTGCATATTTAGCTTTATTTGCTGGATGGGGCCAAATGAACGATATAATCTTATTTATCATAAACTGAGTATGGGACAATCATAGAAATAACTTATGTTATCTTGCAAAGAGGAAGAGAGAAAATAAGTGGTTTTATCAAATTTACAAAGCGGGTCTGATTTTGAAGGGCTAGCCTCCGTTGTACTCCATTACATTATCAATAAACATAAACGTGGCCTGACGTAGCTATAGGATGGCGAGCGTTGGATTTCTCTCCAGAAAGTGTAAAGTGAAGTGAAGTCCTTCCATGTCATGAATTTCAGAGAGCAAAATGTATGGAGCAGCATCTGCTGTTAAAGCACATGCTAGGGCCGGCTAGTAAAACAGACAATTGGATCAGCTTTGCATTAAGCCCTCTTCTCTGACCAGCACAGAATAGGAGACCTACTAAGCATCAATTCTGTGACTGTACAATCTACAAAAAGTAACCATTAGCATGCTGAGTTTACAGACTAACTCAACCCTTATAGGAATAACTGTTTCCATACTGAAATGTCCCTTGCCCTTCCCTCTCAGTAACAAAAATAATTTTCTTTTCTGTCAATTTGGAGCTCCATTTCAAGGATTCTCAACATCCTCTTAAGACAGGGGTCCCCAAACTTGGCAACTTTAAGATTTGTAGACTTCAACTCCCAGAATTCTCCAGCCAGCTAAAAGATAATAACATTACAACCTCAACTTTTTACTTTTACACAATAGTATATACTAGCCATTTCCATAGCAACAAACCAAATCTAATCAGCAGAAACAAAAATCAAAGTTTCATTTTCTTTCCATTGTAAGCACAAAATCCGGAAGTAATTTCTAAACAGAAACAAAATTAAATATATTCTCTTCTTTGGATGAAGGAATCAATTCAACCATATCAGCTTTTCCTTGCTGTGGGGAATAGTAGTATATGCTTCTGTTCACTCATTCATCTTTATAAACTGTCATAATTTATATTAAAAGAATTCTGTACATTATTTCAGATTTCTTAACCCTAAAGGAAGAAAACAGTTTTTTCTAAATTTTAAGTGATTACTATATTTCTTTGCTGCTGTTGGAACAATTATTTCCTCCTAAAATGTTCACTGCATTTCATTATTTTTTTAAAAAGTCATATAAGAGATAAATAGAGAAGGAAAAAAGAAAAGAAGGGATATTGGTTCTTTTAGCCAGAAAGATGGAGGAATCAGCATGTTTATTGGCAACAATTACCCCGGCTTCAAAATGTGTGTTATTAGCACAACATTTCTGGAAGCCACAAGGTCGAAGAAATGAATGTGTGCGCTTTCTGAAGACTTTTCAGATCCTATACAGGTGGTACTCAACTTATGACCATTTGTTTAGTGACTGTTAGAAATTACGACAGTGCTGGAAAAAGTGACTTACAACTGGTCCTTGCACTTATGACCATCATAGTGTCCCTACGGTCACATACCATATTTTTCGGAGTATAAGACGCACCTTTTTCTTCCCTAAAAGAGGCTGAAAATTTGGGTGCGTTTTATACTCCGAATGTAGCTTTTTTGAAGCTTTTTCCCCAGCCCTAACAAGATGCTAATGATATTCCCAGCTTCCTACTCTGTCGGAAGAAGTTTTTTTCCAGCCCTAAGTCTTTGCAGCCTTGTTTTCATTCCTACTCCCTCTGAAAAAGGTTTTTTCAGCCCTAACAAGGTGCTAACGATCTTCCCAGGCTTGCAGAATTTTTTTATTCCTACTCCCTCCGAAGTAGTTTTTTCCAGCCCTAAGTCTTTGCAGGCTTATTTTCATCCCTATTCCCTTCGAAGACTATTTTTTCCAGCCCTAACCAGGGGATAAAATAATGTGCTGAAGCTGAACCAAACTAAGGACGCTAGCCAGATGAATACCTGGTAGGTAGAAACCCCCCCCCCCTATTTTCCTCCCCCAAAACTAAGGTGTGTCTTATACTCCGGTGCATCTTATACTCTGAAAAATATGGTAATCAGCATTCAGGCACTTGGCACTTGGCAATTGGCATGTATTTATAATAGTTGTAGGGTCCCAGGGTCTCATGATCGCCATTTGCAACCTTCCCAGCCAACTTCTGACAAGCAAAGACAAGAAGGGGAGTCAGATTCCCTTAACAAACATGTGATTTGTTTAATGGTCACGACAAAAGAGGTGATAAAATTGGGCAGGATCATGTGATGACTTACTTAACTACCGCACTGCTTAGCAACAGAAGTTCTAGCCCCAACTGTAACTATAAGTCGAGGACTACCTATAAATCCCAACCACCATACAATTCATTCTGAGTGGGTAAGGCACTTATTATTCTATTATTCTATTCTATTAATATAGGTGCAGAAAAAAATAAGTTTTATATTATTATATTTTAGAGAAAATGTGTGAAACATATTTGGGGTCTCTGGGCAAAAAGAAGCACTGGAGAATTTTGAAAACTAAGAGCCTCATTCCATTTGCTGCAACGAAGTGCTGCTATTGAGGTGCATTTCTTCATGTCTTATTTTGCATCAGAGGTGGGTTCCTGCCTGTTTTTGCTGGTACAGTTAATAGCTGTTGTTCGGCACAGAGCCGAAGATGCTGCTGCCGTTCGCGGCGCGGGAGCTTTCCCTGGGCGCTTTCCCTGCCCACATGGACACCGCCAATTGCGTTCTTTTGCCCTCTGTGCATGCAGAACGCTTTGCGCATGCGCAGAGGGCAAAAGAACGCAATTGGCGGCGTCCATGTGGGCGGCGCCAGCGCCCGGGGAAAGCCCCTGCGCCGCGAACGGCAGCAGCGTCTTCGGCTCTGCGCCGAACAACAGCTATTAACCGTACCGGCAGGAACCCACCTCTGTTTTGCATATATGGAATTCAGCTGCAAGCATAGCTTTGGGTAGCTTATGCAACCACATCCTACCCTAATCTGAGATCTTACATAGCCAAACAAAGAAAGTTTTCTACTGAAGCACTAGCTACAAATTTTTCTGAAACCAGCCCCCATATGATCCAGAGTCGGAGAGAGGAGAAGAGGAAACCAAATTATTTTGATCTGAATATTATATACACCAGTGTTTCTCAACCTTGGGAGCTTCAAGATATGTTGACTTCAACTCTCAGAATTCTTTTGCCACCATGAATTTTCCCTTCAGTTTTACTTTGTATGTAGACTGCCAGGAAATCTCAGAATAGTAGGGTAACCTAGGAAAGTTATGTAATATCTTGGACATTTCATCATATTATAGTCTGGAAAACTCCATGGCAATGTACATGTTATCATTAAGAGTCAAGCTTGATTTGAGGGAATATTTACCTTTATTTTTTTGGTATTTTACTTCAAGATACTGGGGATTGAATTGTGTGAAAATTATAAATATTACTCTAGTGCTACCATTCTTTTTCCAAATGGGAATGAGAAACTGGAATTCATATCCCATAATCTTGCATGGTAATGAATAGAAAAGGCTTGCTAATCTGTGTAATAACTAAAGTATTTAAGTGTGTAATGCAATTACATGGTGTTAGATAGGCTTTTGAGGTAAAAATTTTAGGGTTCTTGCTGTCTCACTGACTCTGTTTTTTTACTCACACTCAGACTTATGTAAACACCAGGCTTGGCTTTAACATTTCTCTAGTTTTCAGAGGCTTTGCCTCCTTCAAGCAACGTAAGTACAATAAGCAGTGGTTCTGGCTGCATGCAAAATGTTGCATTTTTAAAAATTCAGCCAAGCTGGGCATAATTTTGACCTAGCTAATGTTTTCTTACCTTTCGTGATCTAAGCGTTTCTAAATAAAAATATTGGCTTACACAGCAATTATCTTTCCTGGGCAATCAGAATCATTCCTCCTCAAATGGTGACTAAGGAATCAGAAAAGATTGTGAAATACACCCTTTGTGTCATTCCTCATCCTTTGGGCAAATGAATAAATGAATCCTCGGCTTAATGGGCTTGCCTGTAAACAATAAGGACAGCCAGAGCCCCTGGCAGTTGTTCCATATTAGCTCTTTCTTTGTACTTCTTGGTAGGAAAAGCCCCAGAGATACATAATATAAAGAGTAGCCTGAATGGAGCGATGATGGAAGCGCCCATGTCAACACTGCGTGGAGTCCTGTAAAGTTCCAGGCCAAAGACTGGCATAAATCTTGTCTTTCGGCTGTTTCTACCCCATGCAATAGACAGGAACACATCTGAAAATCACTGGGCAACTACTGTTGATGCCTCTGGAAACAGGTGTCTGTATTATTGACTTTGTAGGGATTTGCTGTAGCATGAAGATAGCCTGGGGTTCCTTTTTTCTGCCAGCCCTAAATGCCAGCTGGCATCAATAGCAAGCTCTGTATGGCATAAGGTAGATCTTTAGTGAGATACTGTCATTTTTCTCAAATGACTCATTCTCTTTGCTTCCATGTCTAGGCAGGTAAGTTAGAAGTTTCCATTAAAGCCTGATCATAATTCCATAGAAGAATTACCTGATTTGAAATAACTTTGGAAACTTTTGTAAAACTTTCTATATAAATTCTATTAACTTTCACCCCTCAGAAGAGAAGAACAATATGCCACTTAAATTTCACCCGAACTGTCATCTAATACAATGTCATGTACAATTACACAAAGACCATCTTAGAGCAGCTTCTTGATTTGTGGCTCTGGAGTTAGTATTTCTGTATTCTTATATTTTCTATAGCTGCTTCAGAGAAGATGATTTTATAACAACTCAGGATATCAGGATTTTTGCACGCTTAATTTAAAACTCTAAAACTTTATAGAAGCTCTCCTGCTTAGTTAAAGATTAAATTGTCATTCTCCAATCTTTCTTTTCATTATGATGGTTTTGGAGAGCATGCACTGTTAATCTATAAAGAATCTACTGTCTTTTCCAACTCAAAGCTTGTTTAACACCTAAGTTCAAATAGTATGCATAAATCTCTTTTAAAGCATGAAATACTAATCTGGCAAAGGAGTTTTAGATAAAAAGGGACAGCCAGGGTCTCTCAAATTTCAAGGCAATATATATTAAAATGTAAACAAAGGAATATTTATTTAAAAATAAAGGAGCATTTTAGTTATTGGTGTTTGAAAAGGGATCATAGATTTTCCTTGTTTTTGTCTTGGGTGAATTTATTCTTGTAACTATAGGCCACCCAGGGTGATGGGATACAGTTTTCAGTGCCTAAATGTTTTCATTGGAGAAATCCATACATATAAAAATACTATATTAGCCTGAAGTATGCCAAGTTAATGTACTGTTGACAGGGGAATCGAAATCATTGTTTCCAGGGAAAAAAGTTCAAATGGATAAGGACAGACATTTAGGTTTCAGAATATAGATGAGACTAAATGCCATGAAACTTGGCAAGAATAGGAAAAGATGAAGAATAGAGATTTAAATAATATAGGTCCATAGGGTGAAGAATGGGATACTTTATTTACCTATTCTGGACATTTTAGTAGGAAATTCTTGTTTCATGCTCTTAATTCTGTAAACCATTGAGAGTCTAATGTAGTTGATTGCAGCAGGCATCAGTTCTATAATAAACAAATAAATAGAACAAACTTCCAACAATAAGTTCAATATACGACAGAAGAAGGTAAAGAAAAATAACGGAATTCCAAAAATGGAATAAGTCATTGGAGGAATGTGGCTTTGCCAAATGCAGCCAGGGAAATTGAGTTTTGGGAGGAGAAGAAGATACAGTCCAGAGTAAGCATGAAACAGAAACATTACCGCTCCAAACTTGACTGTAGAAAATACGACTTTAGCAACAGAGTGGTAAATGCCTGGAGCTCACTACCTGACTCTGTGGTTTCGTCACCAAACCTCCAAAACTTTACCCTTAGACTGTCCACTGTTGACCTCACCCGATTCCTAAGAGGTCAGTAAGGAGCGTGCATAAGTGCACCAGTGTGCCTACCGTCCCTGTCCTAATGTTCCCTCGTATCAGTACCCATTTTATGTATATAAACAATGTTATATCTATGTATATTACCAACATGTACTTGACAAAAATAAATTAAATAAATAAATAAATAAATAAATAAATTATTTTTACTGCCAGATTGTGTGAGCTAAGAGACAATTTTGCACCTTCAGAAATCATCCTTTCTGTGAGTACATTTCAGCAGCATGATCTTGGGATACTGGTATATGTGGCAAACGGGACCACATTCACCAGAGATGAATTTGGCCTGCTGTAATGGTATATGGCCATGATGGCGAACCTATGGCAAGCGTTCCAGAGGTGGCATCCAGAGCCCTCTCCCGTCGCCAGCTGCTCTTCTGCTTTCCGGTGCACCAGCTGGTCTTCGCTGGAGCGCTGGAAACCCGAAGACCAGCTGGCCGGTGCGCATGCGTGTATGCGGGCCTAGACTATTCGTATGTGCACTGGCCAGCTGGTCTTCAGGTTTCCGGTGCTGAGGCGCGTGCATGTGTGCACATGCGTGCACGTTCTGGTTTGGGCACTCGGTGCCGAAAAGGTTTGCCATCACTGGTAGATGGGAATGACATTGAGAGGGGGAAGAGCTGCATATTAGACAACAGTCAAATAAGAGGCAGCTTAGCCCACAGCATGCAACCACATAGGCTGCACTTTTTCTAGTGTTGATCTAGAGCAGGGGTCCTCAAACGTTTTAAACAGGGGGGCCAATTCATGGTCTCCCAGACTGTTGGGGGGCCAGACTGGCTGGGTGGGTGTAGCTAGATGGTCATGTGACTGGGTGGGCGTGGCCAATTTAGCAGTCCATTTTGCCAATTTAGCAGTCCATTAAACAATACACAAAAATTAAACTTTAATTTGTGTTGATCCTGGGGGTGTTTTATTTGCTTTTGTTTGCATGTTGCTCTTTTGGTTGACATCTTTTTATTAGGTCGTTTTTAAGTTGTTTAGGAGTCTAGTGGTCCACTTCAGGAAACTCAGTTTTGCAGCAATTCTTCTCAGCCCACAGGAACCTACTATCAACACCCCCCCACTCTCTCCCTCCCCCCTCCCCCCTTTCTCCCTCCCTCCCTCCTCCCCTCTGTCTCTCCTTTCCACCATTTGAGCCCCTCTGGAGAAACTAAGATTTCAAGTACAACTACAGTTGAAGAGCAAATGAGGGTGGGGAAGAGAAACCAGGACATGGAATGCTTGATGGGTACAGAGATGATGGGTACATCTTCTGCAGGATCCCCTTCAATCCTGGCAGTGCCCTGAGATACCTCGCTGAATTCTATTCCATTCCCTTTCCCTTCCCTTCCAACTCCCACTCCCACTCCCACTTCATCATATTGCTATTGCTATTGCTATTCCATCCCATCCCATCCCATCCCATCCCATCCCGTCCATTCCTATTCCTATTCCTATTCCTATTCCTATTCCTATTCCTATTCCCATTCCCATTCCATTTTCTCCTATTTCCATTCCATTCCATTCTATTCTATTCGCATCATGGCGGTCTCAATCAACTTTTGGAATCTTGCGGGCCGTCCTGGAGCTTCCTCCACACATTCTGAACAGGCTCTGGCAGGCAGGGTGTAACAGGCTCTGGCAGGCAGGGTCAGACTGGGCAGGCATCACTTGGAGCAGATCTGGTGAGGAAGCCCCAAGGTGGGGGCTCAGTGGTGCTGATCTGCTGGCCAGCCGGCCAACCGGCCGGCCCTCCCTCCCTCTCCTATTCCAACTGCTGAGGGCCGAGCGGGAGAAGGATGGGCAGCCAAGCAGCAGCAGCGGTGGTGGTGGGGGCACCTCCCCAGCCCCCAGTAGCACTCTACCAGCAAAAATGGGACACGCAGATGCGCTCCGAGGCATCACATCACATCACTGCACATCCCGTTTTTGGCCTTCCCGGTCCCCAGAAGCCTTCTACCAGCCAAACAAGGGTGCGTTTTTGGTCTCCTAGGGTATCCACGTGTCCCATTTTTGGCCTTCCCACCCCCCAGAAGCCTTCTGCCGGCGAAAACAGGCACATTTTTGGCATCCCCCCACCTCCAGTAGCTTTCTGGTTTACCTTCTACTTCCAGCTGATGAAGGTAAGTCCTGCACTTAGCCAAAGGGTGGGGGCCAGCGGGTGGGCGGGGCAGCCTCGTGGTCCCACACGGGCCAGATTAATGGCTTTGGTAGGACGTATCCGGCCCGCGGGCCGTAATTTGAGGACACATGATCTAGAGACCTTATTTTCTAGAAACCCACATTTAAATAGTGGATAAATGTTTCAGTGAGAAATAGCTAGCAACTTCAAATTATGATTTTACGCTATTCTTTGGTAATCAGGATTCCAGGAGGCAAGGAAAAAAAAACCACTGTCAATGCAACAAGATGATAAAAATTGTTTTGTCATATAAGACAAGACCTGTCAAATTGGCTTTTCAACAAGAATCCAATTTGCTAGGACTGCCAACTCCAATTTGCATGATACTGGAGCTGTGTCCTGTTTTATCCTTGGCATCTTGTACATAGAAACATGCTGCGACTCATCATGTGTCACAGACCTGTTTACTACGACTTTAATATAGCCCCCAGTGCTATCACTATATTTTAAGTTTCCATTAGGTGGAGACCCAAGCAGGCAGAGGTAGTTTTCCAGATAAGTATTGGATTATCCATATGTTTCATATGTAGATGAGCTTTTACAACAGGCACCCAGAGGACAGAGTGGAGGTAGAGGTGATGAAATGTTATGTGCCTTACATACTTATTTTATTTTTATTTATTTATTTAATTTATTTGTCAAACATGTACAGGATAGTAGTTGTTTGTATAAACATAAGTAAAAAATAACGATAAAAGAGGACAATAGGACAGTGGGACAGGGAAGCTAGGCACTGTGGTACGCTTAAGCATGCCCCTTACAGACCTCTTAGAAATGGGGAGAGGTCTACTGTAGACAGTCTAAGGTTAAAGTTTTGGGGGTTTGGGGAGGAAACCACAGAGTCAGGTAGTGCATTCCAGGCATTGATCACTCTGTTGCTGAAGTCGTATTTTCTGCAGTCGAGTTTGGAGCGGTTTACATTAAGTTTGAATCTATTATGTGTATTGTTGCGGTTGAAGCTGAAGTAATCATTGACAGGAAGGACTTTTTGATATATGATTTTATGAACTACATTTAGATCAGATCGGAGGTGACGTAGTTGTAAATTGTCTAATCCCAATATTTCAAGTCTGGTGGAATAAGGTATTTTATTGCGAGCAGAGGAGTGGAGGACTCTTCTAGTGAAATATTTCTGGACTCTCTCGATTGTACTAATGTCTGTTATGCAGTGCGGGTTCCAGACAGGTGAGCTGTATTCTAGAATTGGTCTAACAAATGTTTTGTATGCTCTGGTTAGCAGTGTAATATTGCCAGAGAAGAAGCTACCTAAGATTAGATTAACAACTCTCAGAGCTTTTTTGGCAATGTTGTTACAGTGGGCTTTAGCACTTGTCGTTGGATATGAGTACTCCAAGGTCTTTGACAGAGTCAGGGTTGTCTACAAGTTCGTTTCCTCCAAATTTGTATTTTTTATTCTGATTCTTTTTGCCAATGTGTAGGACAGAGCATTTGTTGGTTGAGATTTGAAGTTGCCAGTTGTTTGACCATTCTGCTACATGGTCAAGGTCTTTTTGAAGGATAGTAGCATTGTCAGTGGTGTTAAATAGTTTAACATCGTCAGCAAAGAGAACGCAGTTGCTTATAATTTGATCACAAAGATCATTTATTAGAGTATGAAGAGTGTTGGTCCTAGAACACTGCCTTGAAGGACACCACTGTTGACAGGAGCAGGATTTGATAGGGCACTCCCTATTTTAACCACTTGTTGTCTGTTAGACAGGAATGCAGTTATCCAATCATGTAGGGGTCCAGAGATGCCATAGAATTTTAGTTTCAGAAGTAGTTTGTCGTGTACTACTGAATCAAAGGCTTTACAAAAGTCTATGTAAATTGCGTCTATTGTTTTACCTTGATCAAGTTGAGTTGTCCATATGTTTTTGCAGTGTAAGAGTTGTAGATTACAGGATAATTTTTTTCTGAAACCAAATTGTTTGTTGGAGAGTAGGTTATTAGTTTCTAAGTGGAGTGTAATGGATTGGTTTATGATTGATTCCATGACTTTGCAAGTGATGCAACCAAAGAGATTGGTCTGTAATTTTCAACGTTACTTGGATCTCCTTTTTTGAAGATAGGGATGACTGTGGCTAGTGACCATAGGTTGGGTAAGGAGCTAGTCCTGAAGGATTTTTTTTTTAAATTAAGCTTAGAGGTTTAGCTAAGGTTGTGGAGAGCTTTTTTTAAGAAGTATGCACATAGTCCATCAGGTCCAATAGATAGAGATGGTTTTAGGTTGCGTAATGCCTTTCTAACGTTATCTTCTGTAAAATCAATTTGTGTTAGATCGTTGAAGTAAATTGTGGTGCGACTAGGAAATATTGGGCATGAGCCATTGCTGTTTACAAAGACTGAGCTGAAGAATGTGTTAAAGAGGTTGGCTTTAATGGTTTCATCGTTATAGTCTTTACCATTTGGTCCTTTAAGGGTATGGATGGATTTTGAGTCTTTGAGTTGGTTGTTTACGAAGTTATAGAAGGCTCGTGTGGACTTCGTGCGCAGAAGGTTTTCTTCTTGATTGATGTGATAATTTGTGCATTCGGTCTTTATTTGGTGACACAGATTTTTGTAACGGCTTTTAAAGTTTTATTTTTTCGCCAAAGAGATTTTTTTGGGATTGGAACTTCCTTATTACTTGTGTGTAACATTCCAACATGACTATAGTAGGGCAGAACTTCTGACACAACGTTATTGCAATTCTTTTGTCATCATGGTTGTGAACAGATAGCTACATTCTTTACTCAAATATATCTGATGAACTTGTTCAAAAGAGATTCGAGGCTGCTCAGCTGGTTATCTCACCAGATTTGGTTAATGCCTAAACTGGAACTGAATCTGAATTGGACAGGAAGCGCACTTCTTCTATAAGCCAAAATCAAACTAAAACAACAACAAAACAAACCAACCATCTACCTAATATCTACCTACATGCAAAATAAAAACAATCTAAACAAGACTTCTATCAAGATCATATTTTGTTTTGCTTCCTCCCTATCTTTATCTTTCTTATTTTTATTCCCTCCTACCTTGTTCATATTTCTTATTTTCTTCCATGCTGTCTATTATTGTAGTCACCTGGAGTGATGCAATCCGTAAGGCTGGTCACCAAACCAGCCTCTCATTGATAGTAACTGCCTACAACTAAGATTTCATTATTACACAGAATAGCAATTACCAAATGCTTACTATGATCTAAATTGCCATTTGGGGGATTTTGAAGATTAGCACATATCAAAGAACAATGCAGGCACAGAGTTTACCTCATATTAAATCTAGGGCAAGTATGGCAGACATGATTTGGATTTGCAACATATTAAGCCTTAAGGTTTCTTTTTAGAGTGGCTTTAGTGTGTTATGTGAACCTTGACACTGTGGTTTGTAGTTGGCAAGAGATTCAAGAAACAATTTTGATTTACCGGTATACAACAAACCATGATTAAAACAAATCATGACTTAACATGTGGTCCCAGTCGGCACATTACAAAACATCATGTCTGGACCCCAACTCTTTCTCCAAGAGGAAAAACAGAACTGTAGAAGCTGAACCTCAGAATCCCTACCTCAAATTGAAGTCCATGTTAGACTATACATTTAATGGTATCGCCAATCCAGTTCCAGCCTCCATTTTCTCTGCAGAACAAGTATTAGCACATGCTCTAAATCAGAGGTGGGGAAACAATGGCCCCTTTATGACTTGTGGACTTCAACTCCCAGAATTCCTCAGCCAGCATTGCTGGCTCAGGAATTCTGGGAGTGGAAATTCACAAGTCATAAAGGGGCCATCATTCCCCACAGTCGCTCTAAATCAAAATTAAAACTAAGCTTCAGGAACATAGTCCAGGGATGGGTTCTGAATCATTTTGCTGCCGGCTTGCTCAGGGTCATGCCTGGTGAACGCGCCCCCCTCCCAACAATAAAAAAATAGCTTCTACTTATGCGCAGAAGCAAAATCCAAGATGGTGGCACCTACGGACCGGCATCGGTAGAGCCGGCTCTGTGATGTCATCGCCAGTTTACTAACAGTTTTAAAGAACCAGTTAGAACCGGTAGGAACCCACCTCTGGAACATACATATACATTATAAAGTCTTCAATCTCGGTAGTTAGTCACTAATGCAACATTTCAGTGAGAAAGTTATCTTTTTGTCTTGTAAAGATAGAAGGATAGATTCCCTTCTAGTCCAAGCTACTGGTTTTCTACTAAGCAACACTAGGAGTTGCCAGGAATTAAAGTTTAGCATGAGAAAAAGCCCCTTATGATACATAATACATTCTGTATTTAAAATCAGGACACTCTTCTTTCGTCTGCAGTATTTGTGTCACACTTGCTGATTGACAACGATCCTAAAAGCAGAGAACAGTCCCATTCTCCATTCCAAATTATCTGAACTTCTGTTCTTTGCATTTATCTAGCCAGAAACGCATTTCAGAATATTTTCTTTTATTACCTGCACAGATCTGAGGAATTTCTAAATGAACTAGTGTAACATTTCCATAATCTGGTTATCCATAGATTCTTGGATGGAACTTCTATGTTAGCCTATGTGGGAAAGCTGAGAAATATGGCTAAGAAAACAGCTGCTAAAAACAGCTAACTGATTGTAACTGAAATTTGTTATGTTTGCTTCTTGTCCCAAGTAGTTTAGGAGAATTAAAGCCCAAACAGCTTAAAACTGTGCTTCATGGGAAATTAAGATATTCAAGGTTGGCCTCTTATAGCTGTCCTTATAATCTGGGCAAAAGGTTCCTTTTGGTGGGGTCTCAATTGTAGAATGCTCAAAGAGATCATAAATAGCAAGTGAAAGCCCTTTCCCCAACCCCCTGACATTTTTGGATGTAGTTATGACATCTGGTGGTTTTGAAGAGTCAAAAATAGCCAATATTGTTGTTATTCTTGCTGCTGTTATTTACTGTGAAATATCACTAAAATACTATTTTTAATATTTTTATGTCAAATGTTTTTATAATAAGTATTCAAGTCCTGGATTTGTCAGGGCTCAAAAGTGAACACTGATGATGTGAAGAAATGATAATCTGTAGTGCCATCTTGTGGTCTACAGTATAAAGTGAAGTGAAAGCAGGTGGTGGCTGCAGATTTATAAAGTAGTAGAGAACAGATAAAATAAACAAAAACCACTAGATTTATACAAATCCCAATTTAATAATTAATCACTGTTGTATGTAATGAAGCAAGAATCACATTTGCATTTATTTTGCTTGCATTTTGTATAACTAGATTCATTACTTTGTCATACAAAAATCAAATGTTATCTGTCAGATCTTGTGTAAGGAGCGTGCATAAGCGCACCACTGTGCCTACCGTCCCTGTCTTACTGTCCTATTGTCCTCATTTATATGTACTTCTTTGCTTATGTTATGTTTATACAAACACCTACTATCTTGTACATGTTTGACAAATAAATAAATAAATAAATAAATAAATAAATAAATAAATAAATAAATAAATAAATAAATAAATAAATAAATAAATAAACGAATGAACAAACAAACAAACAAACAATAAATAAATAAATAAATAAACAAATAAGCCTAGAAAGAAGTGTCCGTTAAATAAGGGGAAAACTTGGGCTTCAGAAGAAGCAGGAAATCTGTAACTGAACAGGGCCAGCCATTCACCTCCTGAACTGTTCCAACCCAAGGACATCCTCAGTGTATTTGAAGCTGCAAATGTGATAGCAGATAGCAGACCAGGCCAAACCAAGCCAGCCCATTTTCAAGATAAATAAATCCAGGTCTTGTTGTGCATGAGAATACTGGAAATATTCAGGAAGTTCCCTGAGGCTGGGCTCCAGCACAAGTCCAAAAGCTCAGAAGACAAAACCTGTGGTCCTGGTGACCGACCTAGATTGGATCCTGCACAGGGGTGGGTTCCGCTTACCTTCCCTACTGGTTCGCATCACGACGGAAGTGCACCCCCATCACTTCATGCAAAACACCCAGAAATTACCCTCTACGCATGTGCAGAAGCCTTTGCGCATGCGCAGAGGGTTTTTTTTGCAAACCGCGGTGACCGGAGTATCGGTTCGGGAGCATGGACCGCCTGTCATCACTGCTGCTTCGGCGAGCGGCAGTAAATTTCCGCTTCCGGTTCTAAAGAACCAGTCCAAACTGGCAGCAACCCACCGCTGATCCTGCAGCATTATCCTGGGACACATATATTCACTTTCCTTCTTGAATTCTGGAAAATTTAAAGGCAGATTTCTGAGAATTGGGAGTAAAATAGGGATTGAAATAGGGATTATATCTGTAGATAATTATTCTGATGAAGACAGAGTGCAGCTATCATGAACATCCTCCCTTACCTCTTAATTATGCTCCCAAAATCTTCCAAGGGCAAATAGACTGATGGGCAAGCAGAAATGAAATATTTTTAACCACTGGAAGTGCCTATTTAACGGTACCTTGACAACCCACTGAAATTCAGTCTTAAATCTCAAGGTGCTCCAATACTAAAAGATCTGAATTAACATCCTTTCAGTCCAAAAACTCTTATGAAAAGTTTAGGTCAATTGCTGCCTTTCAGTGTGATCCATCTCCTAGGGCTGCATTCATGCTGGTGTCTTAGTTTCGGAGGGGCCTTGCAAAGTACACTTTGTGTACCCATGGTAAGCCCTGGAGGTTTATAGGTAATCCTCAGCTTATGATCACAAATGAGTCCAACATTTCTGTTGCTAAGTGAAACGTTTGTTAAATGAATTTTGTCCCATTTTAATGACCTTTTTTGCCACACTTTTTAAGTACGATCGTCAATCACTGTAGTTGTTATGTTACCAATACGGTTGCTACGTAAATCTTCCTTCCCCATTGATTTTGGTTGTCAGAAGGTCGCAAAAGGGGAATCACATGACTCCAGGGCAATGCAATCGTCATAAATGTGAGCCAGTTGCCCAAGCTTCCAAATTTGGATCACATGACTATAGGGATGCCGCAACGGTTGTAAGTATGAAAAATGATCGTAAGTCGCTTTTTTCAGTGCCATTGTAACTTTGAATGGTCACTAAATGAGCTGTTGTAAGTTGAGGACTACCTGTAATGCTCACAGCATTCCCTCCATTGCAGGCCACGTGGATCTAGTACCTGTTTTCCTTTCCCACAATGCTTCTCATGTAATAATACAGCATAAGACAATACAGTCTATGACCAAAACAAAAATAATATTACAAACAGTAGAAATATGGCAACTTATTATAGCAATAAATGTAGTAAATATCATTTCCTAAAAACTAGGTGTATAATCTCCTCCCAAGGTGGAGATAGCAGCATAATGGCAGAGATAAACACAACGGCTACTGTAATAGGAATTTCCCAGTTTCATAGAAACATAGAAAACTGACAGCAGAAAAAGACCTAGTGGTCTATTGAGTCTATCCTTTGACTCTCTTTTTTTACCTTATTTTATTTTTTAAATTTTTGTTGGATGATGGACTTATGATGATTTAACCAAACAAGTTTAAACTCGGTTACTGATGACTGACTTACTACCTCCGCTGGAAGTTGGCTTCAAGCTTCCACTGTTCTTTCTGTCAAGTCATCTTTTCTAACATTACTTTTGAACTTCCCCTGATTAAGGGGTCAGTTTAAGGTTATGCCCCTGGGTTCTTGATGTTTGCTTAATAAAAACCATTTATAATGAATTATTTAAGGTGGAACTTTTTAAGTATAAGAAATTATTTTGGGCCCTAGTTGTCATTTTTTAGATAAGCTGTCAGCTGACATGCCTGCTGCTATCTTTTTCCATACCTTTCCCTGCCTCCACATGATTTATGGAGAATTGAATGCAATGAGTTCAATGAGAGGAAGGCAAGCAATTAAGAGAGTGGCTGTCAACCTTTTGAGGAGATCAGGTCAGGAAACAGACACCACATGAACTATTGGAACTCTATTGTTATGAGGTTAGTAAGAGAATCTTGAAAGCCTGACAGTTTTCTCTCTCTCCCTCTTTTATATTGAGAGAATCACACACACACCCTTATATACTACTAGTAGCTGGATACCCGTGCTTCGCTACGAAACTATGTGATCGGGCTTGATAAATTGACAGTTAAAACTTGAAAATTAATGAGTAGTTAAGATCGGCCTTGATACATTGACACTTAAAGCTTGAAAATTTATGTAGAATGTGTAACTCCTTAGCATCAGAGCGTGTTAATATAAGGCAACTGGCAGTTGGAACAGAGTTCTTCTCAGGTGGGGAGGGGGAGTAGAACGTCTAACTCCTTAGCATCAGAGCGTGTTAATCAGGGGTGGGTTCCAATTTTTTTTACTATCACTCTGTGGGCATGGCTTATTTTGTGGGCGTGGCTTTGTGGTCATGTGACTGGGTGGAAGTGATTTGGCAGTCATGTGACTGGGTGGGAGTGGTTTGCGGTCATGTGACTGGGTGGGGGGTTGCTGGGTGGTCATGTGAGTGGGTGGTCATGTGACTGGGTGGGTGTGGCCAACTTGACATCACTCACGTCAAGGGTTAGGGTGCCTGGCCTCTCCTCGCCTCAAAGGCCTCAATGACATGCAATTTCCCTGTCTATTTACTACTACTGAACATCCAAAATATACTATTTAATCCTATGTATATATGCCATATGTGTACATACATATTATACACAGGCACACAAAAAGATACATGTACTATATATACTGTATGTGTATGTACGTACACACACACACACACACACACACACACAGCTCTTCTAAAACTACACATTCAACCTCACTTACTGCATTTGGAAAAACACACCCAGAGTCCACTTTCTGCCACACATTTAACCATAACTTCTTTACATTAGAACATTACACATGCCTTCAGATGTTCTTCCTTATCTTGCACATGACAGTTAGAGCCAGGAAATGTCATGGATTGAGAAAAAAATGTGGTGAAACTCACTTAACAACGCTCTTGCTTAGCAACTAAAATTTTGGGCTCAATTGTGGTCATAAGTCAAGGACTATCTCTGCCTTCCTCTGCATGGCAGCCTTGTCCTAGTAAACTCCTTCTCTTTTCTGGCAATTTTCCTCTCTATTAGAGATACCAAAATAATCCAGACAATGTAAGATTTCCTGCTGCAGCATGGGGTTGGACTAGATGACCTCCAAGATATCTTCCAGCCCTAAATTGGGGCAATTGCTGTGCTATTTCAAAGTGTCTTTTGAAGCCACGTCTAGTGGCAGGGTTCGTGGTGCTTCCTTCCTCTTCTTCCTCTCTCTCTCTCTCTCTCTCTCTCTCTCTCTCTCTCTCTCTCTCTCTCTCTCTCTCTCTCTCTCTCTCTCTCTCTCTCCTCTTCCTTCCTTCCTTCCTTCCTTCCTTCCTTCCTTCCTTCCTTCCTTCCTTCCTTCCTTCCTCTTTCTTCCTTCCTTCCTTCCTCTTTCTTTCTTTCTTTCTTTCTTTCTTTCTTTCTTTCTTTCTTTCTTTCTTTCTTTCTTTCTTTCTTTCTTTCTTTCTTTCTTTCTTTCTTTCTTTCTTTCTTTCTCTTTCTTTCTTTCTTTCTTTCTTTCTTTCTTTCTTTCTTTCTTTCTTTCTTTCCTTTCTTTCTTTCTTTCTTTCTTTCTTTCTCTCTCTCTCTCTCTCTCTCTTTCTTTCTTTCTTTCTTTTCTCTCTCCCTTTCTCTTTCTTAATACCCTATATGAGCCCTACTGATTGATATAAGTGGATTTTATTCATATGTATCTTCATGTGATCTGCTACCTCTGCTATAAGGAGTATGCCAGCAAAGGATTTAGAAGTCTTGGATACCTTAACAATTGAATGGTTAATATCATGGAGGTAATAAAAATGATGCAGGAGGCACATTAAATCATTTTTTTGTTAGTTTAGGTCAGGAGTCAGCAACCTTAAACACTCAAAGAGCCATTTGGACCCATTTCCCACAGAAAACAAAACACTGAGAACCACAAAACCTGGGTGGGCATGGCCAACCTGACATCACGCACTCCCACCCAGTCACATGAACCCCCTTCACATCCTTATTCCTTCCTTCCTTCCTTCCATCCTCCCTTCTGATTTTACCTTCCTCCCTTCCCCCCTCCTTGGATTTCACCTTCCTTCCATCCCCCCTCCTTTCACCTTCCTTCCTTCCCCCCTGGTTTTGTCTTCCTTCCCCCTCCTTCCTTCCCCCTGATTTTACCTTCCTTCCTTCCTCCCTCCCTCCTCTTTCTCTCCTTTCTTCCTCCATCCTCTTTCTCTCCCTCCCTCCCTCCCTCCCTCCCTTCCTTCTTTTCTTTGTTTCTCTCTCTCTCTCTCTCTCTCTCTCTCTCTCTCTCTCTCTCTCTCTCTCTCTCTCTCTCTCTCTCTCTCTCCCTCCCTCCCTCCCTCCCTCCCTCCCTCCCTCCCCCCCTCTCTCTCTCACACACACACACACAAACACACACACAAACACACAAACACACACCTACCTGGTCTGGGCACAAAGTATCTGTTGTTACAGAAGTTTTCATTTCTCTCTATAATACACCTGATACTAATCAATTCAACACCCTATCTCTCAACTACATAAAGCATAAGGGAAGGGAAGAAAGGGACTAACCTTAAAAAAGTTTACTTGGCAGTAAGGCTACTCTCTTTCAGTGGGATTTACTCCTAATAGATACACATGATTGCAGGCAGACAGCTAGCTAAGTAAAATTTCTACATTAACAAAATTTATACCTAAACAACAGAATATAGGAGCAAAAAATAATAGCAATAGTCTGAGCTATCCTTCTTCCCCCCTCCCCCCTCGCTTCCTTTTGCTTTCAGGGTGGGAGGGAAAACCAAATAAAAATGGGAAGGAGGCAAGGAAAGAAAATGGTGCATGCATGGCTGCAAAACAGGAGAAGGACATTTTACAGCCGCTTTCTGGGACTGAAAAGTTTAGGGGACCCAAGCAGGGGTAGGTTCTAACTTACCTCGCTGCCTGTTTGCTTCCTCAAGATGGCAACCGCATGCACAGAGCCAGAAACTCGGCTTCTGCATATGCTCAGAAGAAAAATAAAATAAAAAATAAAATAAAATAAAAAATAAATTAAAGAAAAAAGAAAAAAGAAAGAAAGCCGAAAACAAGATGGCGACTGCATGCACAGTGCCAGAAACTCGGCTTCTTCACAAGCTCAGAAGAAAAATAAAATAAAAAATAACATTCAATACAAATTAAATTAAAAAAAGAAAGAAAGCCGAAAACAAGATGGTGACCGCATGCACAGTGCCGGAAACTCAGCTTCTGCACATGCTCAGAAGAAAAAAAAATCAATTAAAAAAAATTTAAAAAAAGATGGCAGTGCCCATGGACTGGCACCGACCGATCCGGTTCGGTGACGTCATCGTGATGTCACCAGCGGGTTGCTATCGGTTCCAGTGAACCGATCCGAACCAGGAGAAACTCACCCCTGGTGTTAATATAATACTGTATAAGAAATACTAATGATCTGATGGTCATTTCTAAAAATCCTTTCTTAGCAAGCACCTAGAAGCCAAGAGGCACATATGTGCCAAGTTTCAAGTTTTAGGCTTTACAGTTCTGGAGATTTTGTGATGAGTGGGTGGTATTTGGCTTTTACATATATACAAGATAAAGAATCAAAGCAGGACAGTCTGGAAGGTGTTTTTTCTTACCCCTCCTGCTGTCAAGCTAATGTTATGTTTACATAGCAGTTACCTAATTTATTCTTTAAGGCATCTCTGCATTCCCCTCAGTGGTAAGATAAAGTTCAAAGCATTGTTCATTTTACTCTAGGTGTGCCTAGAAAATGGCACACACACACACACACACCACTTTTGCACAGAGATAGTTAACTTGGGAACAGAAAACAAAAAATTAGAACATTTCTGGATTGAAGAGTAAAAGGGAGAGAGCAGAGGGAAAATAACTACCTTCCTTTGCAGCCTGGCCACCAAATTTTGGTCACTAAAGGGAGAGAGCAGAGGGAAAAATAACTACCTTCCTTTGCAGCCTGGCCACCAAATTTTGGTCACTAAAGGTCAGTGTTACGAGGATCCTCCCAACAGTTAGAGGGGGCAAAAGATGTGGGCTCTGCCCAATTGCTATTGCCAATGCTCTTTCACTAGGTCTGTTTGGAATATTATTTAGCATCCTAAAGCCAAAGTTCTCCTGGAACTGAGGTCTGAGACCAGTTTAAAGACCGATATTGATCTATCATTCCAGTAGTCAGATGAAGCTGGCTTTTTTTCCAGCCTGTGAAACCCAACATAGCAAGGTCATTTCAAGGGATCTGGTAGTAGACCATGCTTGTAAGCTCTAAGTTGAAACTGTACTAGAGAGCAATTGGTTTAACTCAGTGGTGGGTTCCTACCAGTGCGGTCCACTCTGTTGTTCCGGTAGCGGCCAGCAGATGGCGCTGTTTGCACGAGACCGCTCCAGTGCCTAAATTTTGGGCTTTTTTGCTTCTGCGCAATTCTCCGAAATTTTGTGAGGGGACGTGTGCGTGCGCGCGATTTCGGTGAGATTTTGCTTTCACACATGCGCAGAAGCAAAATCTCAGCGAAATCGCTGTGTGTGTGCGTCCCCTCGCAAGATTTTGGTGAGATTTTGCTTCCGCACATGCAGAGAAGCAAAATCGCACGAGGGGCACGTGTGCGTAGCGCGCGTGCACGCACCAAATGTGGCAATGTGCGCGCAGCGCTCCGGTAGCAAGGTAAGTGAGCAACCCACCCCTGGTTTAACTTCCATGAGGTCTAGCAACCTTCTTGCAGCTGTACTGTAAATCCAACATAGTGGAGGAAGCTGATAGGCTTCTGCCTGGTGGTGAGACTACTAGCAAGGCTCAAGGTTGGTCTATGATGGAATGGGACAACTTGCAGCCAATTTGCTACTGCCAACTCGCCATGGCCATTTTGCCATGGGACAACTTGTCACATGGATTAAATTCAACAATTTAATTTAATTATTTAAAATAATTTAAGCAGTATTTTATTTTTTTGTCATAGGTATTTCCATTTGTCCCTCCTTCAGCATCCTTTTTTAAATGATTCTATTCCACCATTTCTTCGATATTAGTGTAACTCTTATCCCGCAGTGAGTTGTCCTGTGGTGAGTTGTCAGCAATGAGTTGTCCTAGACCCATCTATGATGGAGTGGATAGGTCTGGCTTCAAACTGGTCAAAAGATTTTGTCTTTGGGATAATCAAAAGACTTGCAAATGAGGGATACATCTCAGTCCCTCTCTGCAAGTATCCTGAGGGAATTCGGCTACTGATGGAGAGAGAAAGAGGAGAACCCTGAGTTCCTGGAGGGGTGGATGCAAAGACACTGACTCTCGAGTCTACAGTAGCACTTCATGATCTTCCGACCACAAGGGGGCAGTGAGGTGTTGAGAGAGTAAAGGATATAGTCTGTGTCTTTCTTAGTCCATCACTCGCTCTGCTAGCCGCTAAGAAACTGCTAATCTGATATTTCTTCCTTCTGCTTTTCTTCCCTGGCATTTGCATTCAGAGTACATATGACTCTCTTCTACATACAACGTCATGAGGTGCAAAGCTTTGCCTATCGTGTGTTCCTTTAAATAAATACCCTTTATGTAATAATTATAAAACTTGCTTCACTAATTATTGCTCAGGTCAGCTTCCTACTCTCAAGTATGCTGACGTCCACACCCAGAACTCTTCAAACTCCAACATGAGGAAGGCATCCTTTTTTTATAGGAGATTTCTGCCCTGAGGCAAACGTATTGCTAATCCAAGCAGACCTACTTTGGAGACAAATTGGAAACATTGGGGACACAGCATTAATCAGGACTGAGAGAGCCCGAAAGAGATTTTAAAAAGGAGGGGAAGGCTGGAGCCAGGTAACTGCATTGAAATAATACTTTTCTTTCTGGCAAAAGTGTCGCCCAAAAGTTGACAGCGCTGAGAACTTCCCAAGCTTTTTTTGAATTAGTGAAAGAATGGAGGAAACCTGGAATAGCATATGACTATTGTTCTGACTGCAAAATAAGTGACTCAGGGTTCATGGCTTTGGCAATGTTACTTACGCAAGTATTATTTTGCTACATCAGACCTTGGTTCACCCAGTTAGCAGCAGTGCAGATTTGAGACAGATATCTGCCCAATCTTAATTAAGATCATCCTTGGGTTGGTTTTAATATTATTTTCTTTCATTTCTTAAAAAAAAATCCCTGTTGCTATACTAGAATTGCTATACAGTGGCTATTGAAGATACCCTGCTTTCCTCAAACTGGGATCCTTTTTCCAAATAGACATGCCTGATAGGTTTGTTTTAGTGTTTGATTTCAGTTTGATTGTAGAAGAAAACAATTAATCTGTGTTTTTGACCTCTTGGCTTGATTACAATATTAAGGGGGTATAGAGACTTCCGGTTTAGAGCGCTCCATCGCGGACGTCCCTTCGTTGGACGCCTTTCCGATCTTTGTTAAAAGCCGCCAGAACAGCTGTCTGGCGGCTTTGAAATCTCTTCCCCGGGCAAAGGGGAGAGATGAGAGCCTGACAGGTGGGGTAGAGCCCCCCCAGCGCCCTAGGAGCCATCTGGTAGGGCGCGAAGGGAGAGCTCCCCATGCAGCCTGTCTCCAGCTCCGAAGATCAGGAAACCTCCGTTTTTTGCGGAGCTAGATGGAGTGACTAGCCGCTGCTTCAAGAATGGGATTTATAACTACATTTAAACTATAGAAGCAGACAGAGAGAAACAGGCGTGAGATGGGCAAGTACTGAAACCTCTTTTTTTCTTTTTTTTTTCAACTCCTGGGTAAGCTTTCACTTCGGCAAGGGAACAAAGGAAACAGAGTAACAATATGGCGATTGAGAAGTGAAAGTGACTTTCGTTTCCCCAGAGGCTTTTTTTTTTTCCCCTCTCTCTCTCTTATGGAAACTTTTAACTTGGAAAAATGGTTTTTTCTTTCTCTGTCTCCTAACTCTGGATTAAAGTTATAACAGAAATATTTCCAATAATAAAAGACTACCTGATTTTTAAGCTGGAAAGAACTTTAACAGGCACCTGGCTTTCTTTCTTTTTCGTACTCTTTTGAAACACCAATGGCTTCAAAGTCTGGAAAGATTGTTTTGACTAAAAGAAATGACTATTCATCTGGATATATTTCTAAAATGCATTTTAACACTGAGCTAACACCTCCACAGCCTTTGACACCTGAAAATTTATTAAATAATTTAAAGATTATGAAACATGAACTTACTTTGGAATTTAATCAGAAAATAAGCGAGATAGACAAAAAATGCAGGCTGCTTTGAAGAATATGAATCAACAACTCAGATTTGATGTGTTAGAGGTTTGTAAAGGTTTAGCAACAAATATTGAAGTTTTGGCAGAACGTATTGAAACAAATAAACAAGTTTTGGCAACCTCGGTGAATTACATAGACAAAATCCAAAATGATATTGCAAACTTTGAAAAAGAGGTCTTGATGACACAGTTCAGATCCATGGAAGTTGCTATAAGGATCAGAGGTTTGAAAGAAGGATTATATGAAAATTTAAAAGGCAGGATGGTTGATGTACTGGATCAGGTGTCTGGAATCTCCAAAGTGGAATTGGCTACACAAATCAACAAAATATACAGAATCAATTCGTGGTACGCTAAACAAAAGCATTTACCAAGGGACATTGTCATATATTTTACCACAAGAGCTTTACGGAATAGAATTATACAAGCAACGTTTAACAATAATCTTATGGTGAATGGTCAGGAACTAAAGATTTGGAAAGAAATCCCCTCTAAAATGCTTAAAGCCAGAAAAAGCTATACTTTTTTGATTGATGAATTTAAGAGATTAAATTTACAATATAAATGGGAAGCGCCAGTTGGAGTAGCAGTAAAATTTTCTGGAAAAAGATATCGGCTCAACACGATAAAAAAAGCTACTGAATTTTATGTCAATGTTTTAAAGGCTGATATATCCAAGATACCTCCAGAGGAAGGATGTATGAAAATAAAAGAGGAGGAGGAGGGGAAGCCATCTTTGATGGATCAAAAGGAAATAGATTCAAAAACACAAAAGGAGTGCCAGAACCAGATAGCTGGGGAAAAGGAGATGGAGATCTGGGATCAGATGGGAGACGAGTCGACAAATCTGAATTTACTGAACTATTAAAAGATGAACTATCAAGATACAAAACGATGTGATGTTGAAATATATTGGACGGATAGAGATTAATATGATGGCATTTTTCCTTTTCCCTACTTAATGATTACCTATGCAATATTTAGCTAAGTTTTATATATCTTTGAGGTTACTTTTAATGTTAATTATATTAGATATATATAGTTTGTTGAAGATTTGTTTATTCTTTTTTCCCTTTCTTTTTTGTTTATTGAAGTTAGTAAGTTAATTTAGAATAATATTATGTTATTAATATTATGATGAAATTCAATATTTAATGATTACTTATGTAACATTTAGTCAAGTTTTATCTTAGAGGTTATTTTTAATGTCAATAATATTAGTTTAAGTATAAGCCTAAATGTGTAAAGTCTATCATAAAATATTAGTTTAAGATTTTTGTATTTTATACTTAGTTATTATTTATATAACATTTACTTTGTATTAGATAGAGGATTGAAGGGAGGAGGTAGGAGGTTTGTTTGTATTGTTAAAGAGATTTCTCTTTCTTTCTTTTTTTTAATTCTTTTTTGTATCTTTACTATTGTATACAAATGCGATATATTATTAGTGTATAATCTGGAGTTGAAGTTTTTTTAAAAATAGTGTTCTTTTTTTTTTCTCTTCTTTTTATTAACAATTTAAATTTATTATTATGCCCTGTATTATCTCTGGGAAGTCCGGGGGGGGAGGTGGGGAGGGAAGGGGGTGGGTTCGGGGGGGGAGAAAAAAACAAAAAATGTTTGTACTTCATATTTAATATTTTGCTACTACTCATGTAATTTTGTACTAATAAAACTTTTTGAAAAAAAAAATATTAAGGGGGTATAAACAGTGAGTCCAAAAGGGAGTACAGTTTAACGGGATGGTAAATCAGATAACATCCAATGAAATGTATATTTTAATATTCCAGTTTACTAAATCTGGCAGTTGGCTATAGAAAGTGAATAATTTTCTTCTATTATTTTCCATTTACCTGCTTAATAAAATGGGGGCAATATTTAAGATTTATTCATGCAAAAATGCATGAATAAACATTAATATCATCATGGAGGTAATGCGTTTATTCAATGAACTGTAAAAACAACGTGATTGTGAAATCACATATTAACCCAGTGCCAGTTCTCTTGTTATATTTTAAAATTATATTCATAATTTTAAAGAGCCGAGGTGGCGCAGAGGTTAGAGGCAGTACTGCAGGCCACTTTAGCTGACTGTGATCTGCAGGTCAGCGGTTCAAATCTCACCGGCTCAAGGTTAACTCAGCCTTGCATCCTTCCGAGGTAGGTAAAATGAGGACCCAGATTGTTGGGGGCAATGTAAATATACATTGCTTACTGGTGTAAACCGCTTAGAGAGTGCTTGCACTGTGAGGCGGTATATAAATCTCACAAATAAATAAATAAATAAAACTTCTGGATGTAGTTTTGTGGACCAAAGAGACCAGAGGAAACTCTCTTAAAGACAATTAAAGTTCCCTTCCAACTCTATTATTCTATGTTCTGTCACAAGTCAGTCTGGTTCTATATTCATATAAAGAAAATTGGGTTCCTGTGGAAGAAAGGAAGTTCCAAACACTGAGAAAGGAAAGCTAGAAACAAAGCAGGTGACCAAGGGCATTCCATGGAGCTTCTGTTATTAGAAAGGATTCTATTCCAAAACTGAAACAACTATTGTTGGCTTGCAGCCCACTTTGTAAGAATACACAAGAGGATTTTTTTAAATTATTCAATCAGTCATAACATCAGTTCTGGTGTTGACTTGTTTTGCCTCTTGCTATGTTGGTATGCATTATGACTAACCAGTCATAGCCTAGTAAGGCTTAACAGAGCTGGGAATTTTTTCCAAAATACCCAGATATATTATAGGTAGCCTGATACTGTATATTAAACTGAGACTTTAAAATAATTCTGTAAGCTGTCTTTTTTTTAAAAAAAAAGACAATACTTTTTGGTTATATTTAGCCAGAAATACGGTACTCTTAATTTCATCTTAGTATACAGCAGTCCTTCTCAAATAGTGGGGCGCCCCCCCCCCCCCCGGGTGGGCTCGGAGCAATGCCAGGGGGCGCGCGTGTGACCCCAGGGAACATGTGTGGTCCCTTTCGACCGATTCCCCTGGATGGGAAGTGTTTTCCCAGTTGCATGCTGCTCCGAGCCCGGAAGAGAAGGTGGCCAGGTGGGGTGGGGTGGCTGCGTGGGTTCTTGTTGTTCTCGGCGGGCACCGCGGTAGCCATGAACGGCATGGTGAACCTGCTGCTGGACAAGGAGGAGCATCCTCTGCAGCTGGGCAAAAGCTTCGAACGGCACCCTAAACAACCTCCTTCCACACCATTTGCTGTGAGTGTCCGGGAGAGGCGGCGCTTATGGGCCAGGCCAGCGACCCCAAAACATCGGCTTGATTACACTGGCCTGGCCCCGTGTCAAAAGAGGGCCCTAACCATGGTAGCCTATGCCTGCCTAACCAAAAACAGACTCCACTGAGTTCAGTATGACTTACTCCCAGGTAAGCCTTCCCCAGCCAATAGTTTGCTTGCAGCTTATAATAAGTAAAATAATAAATATTAACACTAAAATTCCATTGGGCCCAGATCGGAGAGTTGGGGGGGCGCGCAAAATGTTTACTTTTTCCTAAGGGGGGCCTAACAGAAAATAATTAAGAAGCACTGGTATACAATAAGCTAAAATATTGCATGCCTACTGCCTTAGATCAAAATCACTCATAAAAATGGAGCAATTGGTGCCAAAACTTTAACAAATTCCTAAAATGTCCAGTAAAGTGGCTATTGACTATGCTGCCTGGGAATTCAGAGTATTATACAGGTAGTCCTCAACTTGTAACCTGTCACTTAGCAACTATTCAAAATTATGGCAGACTTCCCCAGACCTACTTACAATTATTTCTGATAGCCAACCCCCCCCCTCCCCGATTCCGTGATCTCATTCTGGGTGCTTGGCAACCAGCCCGCTTTTACGGCCATTTGCAGCATCCTGAGTCATGTGACTGCACTTTATGATGCATGCTGGACCACCAGCGTTTACTTCTGGTTTCCGGCCAAAAACACCTATTGGTTAAAATGGTTTTGTTTAACGACTGCCTCGTTCACTTAATGGATATTTGCAAAAAAGATAATAAAAACTGGTGTGGTCACATAGTGACCCACTTAATGACCCACACAGCTTACAACCGTAATTCCAGGCTCACTTATGTTTGTAAGTTGAGGACTACCTGTAGGCCAATGCACACTAAGCAGGCTAGGGTCAAATCTGCCCTTTTTGTTTAACACAATGTGAACCAACTTGAGTTCTGCTCTAAGTTCAGTGCATTTTCTATTCTATCTATGGCAAGAGACTAAAGACCAAGAAGAAAAATGTAGAAAGAACAGTCTTATTATATAGTTCTTACAATGAAGTCCCCGCTGATGAATATAATAGTCTATTGGCACAATCAACACACTAGCATGAGCAAGTATATCAAGGTAATATAGACAGTCAGAATCTGCCCAGACAATGTATTAATAAACAAGAGTGCCAATTAGAAAATGAAGCCTAACTTTGAGCTGTTTTGGAAATCATAAACTGGGAAATATGTATCACGGATCAAAATGACCAACATTCTTTCAGAAGGTAATTTGACATGTCATGATGGGAAGCAAAAGGAAGAGGTATGACAAAAGGCTAGAGGTGATTTTCAGTATGGCCATTCATTAAGGCAGGGGTGTCAAACTCAATTTCATTGAGTGCCGCATCAGGGCTGTGGTTGGCCTCGGGGGGCAGGCTTGGCATGGTCAACTGGGTGGGCGTGGCCAACTGGGTGGGCATGACCATCTTGACGCCACTCACTGGGTGTGGCCGACTGGGTAGGTGTGGCCGACTGGGTGGGCATGGCCAGCTTGACGCCACTCCCCAAACTGCTGGCATGTTTCCTCTTTGCATTGGGTAGATTGGGCCGAAGCCATGCTGGCCTGATGTTACCTCTTTGCATTGGGTAGACAGGGCCAAAGCAACATGGGCCGGATTTTTCAGGACGGTCCTGTGGGACGGATCCAACCACATCACTCCTGAATTAAGGCTACCATGTCTACACTGTTAAAATTTGGAAGACAACTAGAAGGCAGGAAAGATATGGGGGGGGGGGAATCTTTTGCTGATATCTAAGTATCTCTCTTGCAGCCCAGTTTTAATTGCTCTGCAGAAATGGGGGGGGGGGAGGGAGACTATATAAATTCACCAAATGATTGAATTTACCACATAAATAAATAATCTGGTTGGAACATTACTTGTTCAAAAATTTGAATGGATTTGACTGGATAGAATTTAGAAAGATAAATGGCGCTTAGATGTAACGCTTCTGCTGTTAGATTTTACCACTTAGCTGCTACAGTCTAGGATTCTTGCCTAGACTAATGGCAAGGGAAGCTGGTAATTTGCCATTCATCAGTATCTAGAGAACCACACTTCTCAACTTTGACCTAGAAAAATTGCAGCTATCAGATCTAGGCTATAATAGCCATTATAAGTGTAATTAAAACCACAATAACTATAATGACCATTTGATGGAAGAAAATAGTTTGTAGTTGCTAATATCTCCTTTCTGCCATAGGGATGGGCTGGATTTTTGCCATCCAGATGAGACAAGACTTAGAGAAATTCAAATACTCAATAATAAAAAACCTTCACTGACTTAAGACCAAAGTTAAGACTGGTTAATTTTATCTCAGGTTTTATATGCCAGAATATGAGAAGTTAAGGCTAATTACTTAGAAACGTATCTCACAATCATATAATAATGACTAACGTTAGTGGTTACAAATTGTGTTTTCTTACAGTGCATCATCTTCATCCTGGCATTTCTTTGGCCTTTCAGCCACAAAGCAGATGGGGATGATGGTAAGTGCGACAGACACAAAGATGGCCCACAGTCCTTGCTCTGTATTGCCTTATGAAACATCTGAGCCTTACTATATTGATAAAAGAATCATCCTGTAAATTGATCCAAATTTATGTTAAGGCCTGACTAAAATTAACTAAGGTAGTTGTTCTCAACCTTCACCACAGAACCCCATTAAATAACTTTTGTGGCCACAGACCATGGCCACGGACCTCCCTGTGATGACATCATGCCCTCCCCCAAACATCTGTGGACCACTGAATCACTGAACTAGGGTCAACCATGATCAGAGATAGGATGCTTGGCTGAGTGCCTTGTTTATATAACATATATAATTTGAATTCTGTAAATTAGAGTTGGGGAAATGGTGACTCTCCATATGTTGTTAGGCTCCCAGCATGTCGCATCACAATCCATGCTTGGTTTGGCTGCCAGGAATTCAGGAATATTTGGAGAACCGCCGATTATCAGAACCTGCTATAAAAGATCATATATGCAAAGTAGGTTTCACTCTTACCTGAGGGATCCCTTCATCTACAGAATGTTTCTCACTATTTTATCATGCCTATGACTTGAACAAGAAGATTCAAACTCTCTCATAAAAATGTTCTAAGTGCAGTGACAATGTGCCTGGCGAGACCTAAAAAGGCACAGTATTTTGAGGTTTTCCTAACCTGCTTCTCCTAGGGGTATTTCTATTACACGTCATATCATCCCCATTTCTTGCTGGCTACAGGTTTGGGGCAGAGGTGGTATTCAGCCGGTTCGGACCGATTAGTGCGAACCTTTAGCGGAAATTTTTAGTAGTTCGGAGAACCGGCAAATACCACCTCTGGCTGGCCCCACCCTCCTGCCCCCGCCGTTCCCTGTCCTATATTCCTTTGATTTCTAGTTCAGCTGATTCGCACTAAACAACAGCTCAGCTCACCAGCGCTGACACCGAGGGCGGTCTTTGAGTGCCGTGTGTGCGCATGAAGCGCGCAATAGGCACATGCACATGCAAAGCACGCATTAAGCACATGCACATGCAAAGTGTGCATTAGGTGCAGGCACGTGCTAAGCGTGTGTGTGCACGCAAAGCGCTCTCTCATAGAACCGGTAGGAAAATATTTGGAATCCCACCACTGGTTTGGGGTCTTGTGCTCCCAACATATCTGAAAAAAATATCAGGCTGGGAAAGCTGGAGCAAATATCTTCATATAACGTCAGCTGGTTAATTGTTAGTAACTTGTTTGTCTGATTTAATTGTATCCCTCAGAGTTGCAAATGTGCCAGCCAGCAAGGAGGTGGAGCCTATGCATTCACACTTCAGAGAATGGAAACATAATCTAGTCTAGGCAGCTGAATCAAGGTGGTACATGCTTGACCTGCTAAAGCATCAGGTTTCCACTGTTACTAGAGTAGCAGGAGCTGACTGGCCTGTTTGGCCAGAATCTATATATAGATGTGAAGGTGAGTTCATCATTTCTACTGTAGATGACCCAGTTCTCAGTGGAGTTGTAATTCTCTGGCTGGACTGCACCATTTTAGACTGCAGGTGATATTTACAAAACAAAAAGACTATTGGCCCTGCCCACATAAAAAATTTCCAGTGATACATAAAATTGGTATGTCAGGAGCAAGTTTCCACTCTAATCTCTTCCTTAACATGTTGCTCTCTATGAGCCAGCTTATGAATATGTATGTACATTATGTATGTATGCATGCATGTACTGTATGGTATGTATGTTTTCCTGGTGGCACAAATTGGGAGACTGGCCAAGGTGGGGAGGAATTTATATAGAAAAAAAATGTCATGGGAGAAGCATTTTTAACTACTTCCCAGTTACTTTCGAATTTAAAATGAAAGAGAAGAAAGTCCTACTTCTGCTCTCTCTTGACTCTAGCAATTTGGCATACAAAAAGTTTTACCCTATGAAAGCACATTATCATTTTTGAACCTATAACAGGACAATCCACACAGTTGCTTGTGATTTCATTGAAAACTACATCACAGGCCAATGTGTTCCTTAGATGTGTTGGTCTACAGTTTCCATAAAACCCTGATGCCATGGTTATTAAACATGCTTTTAGGATTAAAGTTGGAAGTACTGTAGGTGGTTGAAAGTTGAATTACTAATTGAGTGGCACTTAAATTATAAGTAGGCTGTGCCTAAGAATTACATTCATAATATGAGATGACTTAGCAATGTAGCTCTTGCTAGGGTAGAATATGTCTTTTTCTTGGCTCTGTACATTATTTGAAATTTTAGTAGGCCATGATGGATCCAATTTCTTACCTAAGGATAGTTGGCATAGGACAGTTTTTTCTTTCTGTGCATTTTCGCTTCTCCTATAAATGAAGTCGAGAATGATGCAGCAACTCTTCTAGTATCTCCCAAATAGTAATGCTATAAAGTAGATACAGGCATTTCTGGATGTTATCACTTCAAGCAATAGATGAGAGATAGCCTGTTAGTTTTCATATAAAAATGTCACAGGCATTTAAACATGATGTACATTTGGTAGGACCACAAAAAGGGTCTCCTCAGTGGTTGCTTTCTCTATGAAACAACATTTCCTCTGAGTATGGTTGGCTCCCACCCTGTTGCTTTATCAAAAGGCCCTAATAACATGGTTTTGTCAGTGGGTCTGGGAATCACAAATGGAGAAGGAACCGATCAAGTGGTTGATTTGATTGTGTTGTTGCTGCCCAGAGTCACCTGTGTATGAGTTGGCATATGAACTTGTTTAATACATACATAAATAAATAGAGTTGTGTGAAGAGAAAGAAAATCCATACCAGACTTACCCCTTGCCTAAAGTGACCAAATTTTTTTTTTTTAGGCGGGACACCATTGACGGGGGGCGGGCCCGCCTGGACGCTGCCATTTGAGTTTTGCCCTCTGCGCATGAGCAGAACGCTGCGCATGCGCAGAGGGCAAAAGAAAGCAAATGTCGGAGTCCAGGTGGGTGGGTGGGAGGTGGGAGGCCTTTCCTCGCCTCCTGCCTCCCCTTCGGGAGCCGGCAGTGGCTTGGGCTGGCTGGCTGGCAAGCGAGCAAGCGGGGCTGGCTTGGGAAGGGGAGCAGCCCGGAGATGGTGCTCCAACCCAGCGTCTCTTGGCTCTCCTCCTCCCCCCCGCCTGTCCGGGGGTCCCGCGCCGCCCGCTGACCTCGCGCACGTCCTGCAGGCACTCGAGGACAGCCAGGTTGTTGGCCCAGTTGTGCTTGGGGCAGACGCGCATCACGTCTTCGCGGCACACCGGCTCTTCCGCCAGCTTCCAGCCGCCGCCGGAGGAGTCAACGCAGGACGCCCGTCCGCCGCCAACCCCGCCCATGGCCGGCCCGAGCTGAGACGCCTGCTGCTGCTGCCCTGCGGCTGGGCCCCCAGTCCCGGCTGCCCCGGCGGCGGGAAGCCTACAGCGGCGGCCCCCGCCGGCTGAGCCAGCGCCGGCCCGAGGGCCACAAGGAAGAGGAGGAGCAGAGGGCCCGGGCCGCGGCGGCCCCGGGCCTCGACACGTCCGCACGGCACCCTCTTGGATGCAACTCCTTCGCTCGGGCCGCCCCGCCCACCGTGACGCCGCCACGGAGACACCCCCCCGCGTCCTTGCGCTCGGCGCCACAGGACGGGATGGCCGTTTCGAGAGGGCGGGGCTGCGCCTCCCCCGTCGCCGGGGCAACCACTGGGCCAGCCAAGAGATTTCTCCCTGCTCGTGCGCGCCGCCGCTTCCGGTTGCGAGCCATCAGGGCAACGCAATGGGTAAAAGGTGACCAGACGTCCCGCTGTTTCGGCATTCTTTCCAAAAAAAGCGTGACTTTTTGGAAAAAATGCGGGACGCGGGACACACGCTTGAAAAGCGTGTCTGTCCCGCCAAAAGCGGGACGTCTGGTCACCTTACCCTTGCCCTTCCTTTCCAGACATTAGCTTTTAGGATGCTGTTATGTGGGCTGCATTTAAACCTAAGATGCTTCACGTATGCTCTCAAGTGGGAGGTGCTGAGGAAGCTTATTTTTCAGAGCAACTCCTCTTGTGGCCCTGCTAGGAAACAGCCAGAAACAGTTTCCTCACAGTAGCAAATCCAGTCTGGCCCAAAAGGTTATATTTGGCACATGACTCATCGACATCACAACATGAATAAATACGTTCACACTCCAGAGTTGACCTTGCTTGTCACTACACCAGAGTAATCATTGTAAGGTGATGTGACACACTGATGTGGAGTGGTCATCTTTACAGGAAGTCTAACCACTACAAAGAGCCCCGGGAAGTTGTCATTTCCTGTGATGACATCATTGGGATCAGAGCTACAATAGAGTTGGGAAAGAATGTTCATCCCCACTTCTTTCTATCCAGGGGTAGGTTCCAATTTTTTACTACCACTTTGTGGGCATGACTTAATTTTGTGGGAGTGGCTTAATTTTGTGGGAGTGGCTTGATGGTCATGTGACCAGATGGGAGTGGCTTGATGGTCATGTGACTGGGTGGAAGTGGTTTGGCAGTCATGTGACTGGGTGGGCGTGGCCAACTGGACATCACTCACGTCAAGGGTTAGGGTTAGGGTTAGGGTGCCTGGCCTCTCCTCGTCTCAAAGGCCTCAAGGAGATACAATTTCCCTATCTATTTACTACTACTGAACATCCAAAATATACTATTTAATCCTATGTATATATGCCATATGTGTACATACATATTACACACAGGCACACAAAAAGATACATTATCTACTATATATACTGTATGTGTATGTACGCACAAACATACACACACACACACACACACACACACACACACACACCTCTTCTAAAACTATACACATTCAACCTCACTTACTGCATTTGGAAAAACACACCCAGAGTCCACTTTCTGTCACATAACTTCTGTACATTAGAACATTACACATGCCTTCAGATGTATTTCCCTAGTTTGCACATGACTGTTAGAGCCAGGAGATGTCATGGATTGAGTAAAATGTGGTGAAACTCACTTAACAACGCTCTTGCTTAGCAACCAAAATTTTGGGCTCAATTGTGGTCATAAGTCAAGGACTATCTCTGCCTTCCTCTGCATGGCAGCCTTGTCCTAGTAAACTCCTTCTCCTTTCTGGCAATTTTCCTCTCTGTTAGAGGCACCAAAATAAGACAATGTAAGGTTTCCTGCGGCAACAGGGGATTGGACTAGATGACCTCCAAGATATCTTCCAGCCCTAAATTGCTGTGCTGTTTCAAAGTGTCTTCTGAAGCCACGTCTATTACCAGGGTTTGTGGTACTTCCTTCCTCTTCTTCCTTCCTTCCTTCCTTCCTTCCTTCCTTCCTTCCTTCCTTCCTTCCTTCCTTCCTTCCTTCCTTCCTTCCTTCCTTCCTCTCTCTCTCTCCTCTCTTCTCTCCCCTCCTCTTTCTTTCTTTCTTTCTTTCTTTCTTTCTTTCTTTCTTTCTTTCTTTCTTTCTTTCTTTCTTTCTTTCTTTCTTTCTTTCATTTTCTTTTCTTTTTCTTTCTTTCTTTCTCTCTTTCTCTCTTTCTTTCTTTCTTTCTTTCTTTTTTCTTGTCTCTCCCTTCCTTCCTTCCTTCCTTCCTTCCTTCCTTCCTTCCTTCCTTCCTTCCTTCCTTCCTTCCTTCCTTCCTTCCTTCCTTCCTTTCTCTTTCTTTCTCCTTTCCTCTTTCTTTCTTTGTCTCTTTCTCTCTCCCTCCCTCCCTCTCTCTCTCTCCCACCCTCCCTCCCTCCCTCTCTCTTTCTCCCTCCCTCCCTCCCCCCCTCTCTCTCACACACACATACAAACACACACACCTAGCTGGTCTGGGCACAAAGTATCTGTTGTTACAGAAGTTTTCATTTCTCTCTATAATACACCTGATACTAATCAATACCCTATCTTTCAACTACGTAAAGCCTATGCATATTTACTTGGCAGTAAGGCTACTCTCTTTCAGTGGGATTTATTCCTAATAGATACACATGATTACAGGCAGCAGCTAGCTCCGTTGTTTAATAGGCTCTAAGTAAAATTTCTACATTAACAAAATTTATACCTAAACAACAGAATATAGGAGCAAAAAATTATAGCAATAGTCTGAGCTATGCTTTTCTTCTTTAAATGGAAGTACTACCCATTTTAACCAGACACTAAGACTCATTAGTTTGGAATATTAGTATGGCTTGCACTGAACCTTGACATTACTTGTTTTCCTTACAAACTAGCTCAACTTTGTTTCCTTTAAATCCTGCTTTCATTTCACACCAATTGCTTCGGACCAAGAGCTCCGTTTTTAGGGAAAGTGACTAGAGTTGGGGGGAGGGCTTTGGAAATAAAAGCACCGTAAGAGAGAAAGGGAAAGGCACGCTCTGGATTCTCCAAGCCTTCCCTGAGCCAGGAAGCCCTCCTTATTCTCATTCTTCCCACTCCTGGATCCTTTCCCCCCTTCCCCCCACTCACTTCCTTTTGCATTCAGGGTGGGAGGGAAAACCAAATAAAAAGGGGAAGGAGGCAAGGACAGAAAATGGTGCATGGCTGCAAAACAGGAGAAGGGCATTTTTCAGCTGCTTTCTGGGACTGAAAAGTTGAGGGGACCCAAGCAGGGGTGGGTTCTAACTTACCTCGCTGCCAGTTCGTTTCCTCAAGATGGTGACTGCATGCACAGTGCCGGAAACTCGGCTTCTGCACATGCTGAGAAGAAATTTTTTTAAAAAAAATTCAAAAAAAGATGGCGGCACCCATAGACCGGCATTGACCAATCCGGTTCATTGACATCATTGTGCCGTCACCAGTGGGTCGCTACTAGTTCGGGCGAACTAGTCTGAACCGGGAGGAACCCACCCCTGTTTCTATCCCACATTCACCCCCCCAGCTGCAGCTATAGGGAGTGTGTATAACAATGAAAGAGTTTTCATTTTTATGCACACTCCCTTCGAGAGAGTTCAAGAGAAATCCAGATTTTGTGGGAATGCTCTAGAGAACTTATCTCATACTGAGAGGAGGAAGAGAGGGTTCATTCTCTTTCTTCCTATGTTTGGAGAACACAGTTGCCTCAAAGAGGTTAGCTTAAACCAGTTTTTCCCAAACAGGGAAACTTTAAGATGTGTGGACTTCAACTCCCAGAATTCCCCAGTTAGGTGACATCAGTTTGGGTTAGTTTAAATCAATACAACCTCATCAATATTTTGGGTAATAAGTACTCCTCTCTATTCCTGGGTGCTGAATTATGTATTTGGATGACACATCACCCTTGTCACCACCCTCCCAACGTATACACCTTAAACCAATTATATATACTACTAGTTGATGACCTGGCACTGCCCGGGTATTTTTTCATCCTAATCCCCCCGCCTTCCGCGCATGTGCGCACAACCCTCCCTGGGGCCCGTTTTGGGCCTAGTAGGGTTAGGGTTAGGCTGCAGGAGGGCTACACTGCCCCCGTGCCCTGTTTTTGGCCTAGTACGCCTCACTGCAGCCAAAATGGACTGTGAGGGCTTGCGCTACACCCCCTATGCTCCCCCCACCCCCTGCGCATGCACAGCAGAGACCCAAATATCAGTTGGCTTGTGGGAGGTGTGTGGGCATGCGCGGTGGAGCTGAACTGGGCTCTGTGTGCCACCTGCGTGCCAGGACACACACACACACACAACACACACACACACACACACACACACACACACACACAAACACACAAATACTCCCACAGTATTTTTTTCCAGAGAAAGTCATCTTGCCAATTGTCTGCAGAAATGGAAAAGTGAAACTCTGCAAACTGGACCCTCCACCAAAAGAACTTCTGACTTACACATCAGCAGATACATCAGAGTCAAAGTGATGGGAAAATGAGCTCCTGCACCCGGTGGAAAGCTGAATTCCTGGAATGTACCCTGAAGGTACATTCCTGTCCTTCGCGCGATGATTTGGGGTGAAGGATGATCCTGGGAATAATATGGGCCAAAGCTGTGAGGTGGGGGTGGATGATCCAGTTAGGCCATGGCGCGCTCAATCAAAGACCTCTGTACTGGCCTAATCAGGCTCCCTTCATAGGCTTACTGTGTGAGGGAGGCCTAGGCCTTAAAGACCCACTGTGTGAGGGAGCACGCTTAATCAAAGGCCTCTGTAGTAGCCTAATCAGGCTCCCTTTGCTTCACAGGCCTACTGTGTGAGGAAAGCCTAGGCATGAGTTGGGGCAAAGGATGATCCTGGAAACACAGGCCGAAGCTGTTTCCTGCGAGATCGGGCCACCACAGTGAGGTGGGGGCAGGCAATCTGCTTAGGCCATGGCACGCTCAATCAAAGGCCTCTGTACTGGCCTAATCAGGCTCCCTTCCCCCTTCCATGACATCATGAACAAATGTCGCTCTAGGACGCCACACTCGCTCTCCTTAAAGGCCCAGGCTTTCCAGAGTTATGGTGGAATACACACACACACACACACACACACACACACACACACACACACACACACACATACACCAGGGGTGTTTTACCCCCACAGTGTTTGTCTTCGGAGGGTAAGTCATCTGTGTACCAAGTTTGGTCTTGTTCCAGAGTTATGTTTCGACATACAAACAAACATACATCTGGAACAAACAAACAAATACATCTGGAACAAACAAACAAACATACATCTGGAACAAACGCCTGTTTCAGAGTTATGTTTCGACATACAAACAAACATACATACATTAAGGTGACCAGACGTCCCGATTTTGGCGGGACAGACCCGCTTTTTAATCATTTGTCCCGCGTCCCGCCCGCCCTCTTAAAAAGTCCCGATTTTTTAAAACAATGCCCGACTAGGGCATTCTTTCAAAAAATCGGCCTGCAGGCACTCGAGGACGGCCAGGTTGGGCCCAGCCACAGGGGCAGCAGCAGCAGCAGCAGGCCCTCTCAAAATTGGGACATCTGGTCACCTTAAAACACCCACCCATGCCTTTCTCTCTGCAAGGCGGGCGCGGAGAGATGACGTCGCTGCTGTCGGCGCCCCACGCTGATTGGCTGTTGAAGGGTGAGCGGCGGCGGCGGCAGCAGCAAGCCAGGAGCGCTCGCCCAGAATTGGAGTCAGCGAGCAGCTGGGCATCGGGGCTCTTCCCCCGCCTTCTCCATCCTCCAGGGTCGCCACTGCGGGGGTTCCGTCTCTCCGGTGGTGCCTGCGTTGGAAGGGAAGGGGGGGAAAGAAAGGCAGCCTGCGGGGCTTGGCACGGCTGGGAGTTGCGAGGCGGCGTAGCAACCAGGCTGTTCCTCCGGGTGTGCTAAAGTGCTCGAGTTTTTTCTCTCACACACACACATGCACAACCTTCCAACGACCGGGAAGTCGTGCTGGGAGATCCAGTCCGACCCGGTCGTTGGAAGGTTGTGCATGTGTGTGTGTGAGAGAAAAAACTTGAGCACTTTAGCACACCCGGAGGAACAGGCCGGCAAAGACGGGTGAGGAAGGAGAGAGAGGGGCGGGTCCTGTCCCCAGAGCTCTTCGGAAGCGGGGCGCAGCGCGGGCAGGAGACACCCGGGGAACTTTCCTCCTCCTCCCCCTTTTCTCCCTGGCTCACACGCTTACAAGTTACTTTTTTTCTCCTCAGCGCGCGCCCTCCCTCCGCCCGGGCTCCAACCTCCCCCCCCACTTTCGTGCGCGCGCGAACCCACCCCCACCCACTTCAGAGGCTCCTCCGTCTGTCCCGTTCCCCCCCCACGCCGCCACCGCCCTCGCTCCCCACCCCCTCCGCGCGCTCAGCCAGCCAGAGGGCACGGAGAAGGAATTCGAGCACTTCAGGAAGCCGAGCCGGCGGGACTGCGCCGGGTTTCCTAGATGCCTCTCTTTGGCCAGCGAGGACTGCAAAAGCTCCTAGGAAGAAGGGAGGGCGTGTAAAGGCAGCCGGGGGGGGGATATCCTCGGGAGAGGTTGCTGACAGCTGTTTGAAGGATTGGCGTTCTTTGCCCTCTGTGCATGCGCAGAGGGCAAAACTCATGGCGGCTCCCCTAGAAACCCACCCCCCTGTCAATGGTGTCCCGATTTTTTTAAAAAAAATCTGGTCACTTTGACATACATACATACATACATGCATCCTGTGATAGATGATAGATAGATAGATAGATAGATAGATAGATAGATAGATAGATAGATAGATAGATAGATAGATAGATAGAAAGAAAGAAAGAAAGAAAGAAAGAAAGAAAGAAAGAAAGAAAGAAAGAAAGAAAGAAAGAAAGAAAGAAAGAAAGAAAGAAAGAAAGAAATATAATGTCTTTGTTTCCGTAGCAAATAATAGACATGAAGGAATGGGCATGAGACTGGGTGAAAATATGATGGGATAGTGTACATTTGGCACATATTATATAAAAACATTACTAATGACAAGGATTTTTCTCTGTGAGAATTTGTAATGTGAAATTCTTCTCCTCTTCTCTATGTGAGAAAAAACTACGTTGTGGTCATACTGCAGAGCTATAAATTGCTGCAGCATTAAGGTTCTTGAAATATATTTTCATAGCAAATTGGTTAAGGAAACACTGAAAATTATTCCTGCAAGCATTGAGAGAATAAAACAGATTTAGACTGTGTACACTATGTTCAGTGTATGGTCTGGGGAAATGGATGCAGGATTTTATTCAATAGGATTAAAAGTACTAGGAAATATAACAAATGAGATGCGTAAAAACTAGCACAGGGGACACATCTTTTCCACAAGTGCCATGGCTCAGATCATAGTGGTAATCCCAAACAATATTTAATTAAAATTAACAAATCAAAATAGATCAGCTATAAAATATAACTATGGATCTTCTCCTGAGTCAAGTCATATACTTTGGTTCTTCCATGAAGGGCGGCAGTGGCACCACCAAGCAACAAACAGTTCTGTCATTGTGCAAACTTCTTACCCACACAAAAGAGCCAGAATGACACTTGCCAAGACTTTGATTTCCTTTACTCTCTAGAGTGTTGCTGTGTTTTGAGTCTTTCCTGGTTTTAGATTTTAGTAATATTACAACACAAAAATATGTGTGCCTAATAGAAACTATTATCCCACTTTGAAAATCTTCCTAGATGACTGAAATTGGGACAGTGTTTCTTTTCAGTAGTGACAAGAAACAGAAAAGAGTGACAGTTGTAGAATATGAGTTACTTCACCATTGTTTATTTCTGAATCATATTTATAAAATTCTAGCAGTGTCACAATACTATCAAGAAGATTATGACTAGATCGTGTTGGCGGGATTGTAAACATATGAATACTTATTGTCATCTTTGGTCACGATGTCCAGTTAATCATTCCTTCGGTAAATCCTTCATGAAGAAATCAAGAAAATCACTCAACAGACTTTCACAATCAATCCTGCTGTTGCTTTGTGATTCATTTTCCTAAGTATAAAAATTAATGGAATACAAACAATTGATTCAATTCCTGTTGTCAGCTGCTGCAGAAACCCGGAAAAGTAATCTTTCTTTGGATTAGAAGTATTTAAATATATGAGAATTCATATATTTTTGGCTGAAAAATTAACCCAATAGTCTCCCACCATCACCAAAAAAGGTAACAAACTAACTTACTACAATTATGGATAAATTTCCATTCATAGGGTATATTGTCAGTCTTTTCCTAATAGATTAGCCTTGCTTTTACAAATGCCATTCTGGATAAAAATATTAAAATCCATATTTAAAATGTATGCATTCTTCCTTTATAGCAAATATGTTTCCAAATATAAAATATATCAAAGTGTTGTGTAGGAGTGGAAGTGATGCTTATAATTTGGTTCTTCTTTTTCTTTTTATGTTTGTTTGTTTCAGTACCATGTTGGGTTAAAAGGCTGGGCTTGAGGAGGCTCTCTTTCCTGTTTAAAAGGATTTAGTTCCCAAATATCTTAACCCTACATCTGGCGAAGCATACTTATTATGGCCTGGAGACTAACTATCAACCAGGAAAAGTCCTGTTAATTTTTGTTTATTATGATGCCAAAGAACCAAATTTAGGAATATAAAGTACATGGAGCAGTGCCATGTAAAAGGTCCCTCCACTTATTTGACGAGGATTCTACGTTCTTCCCAAAATCCTATTCAAAGGACTGTTCAAATTCATCCATTGGCCTTGGCAAGAAAATGGCAGTTTTTACCATATCTTAGAACATGCCAATCTAAATGTAGATCACTGAGTACCTGAATCCAGGTCTCATTTAATGTCAAGATGGGAGGAGATACCTCTTAATCTTCAATCATTTCATTTATAGTTTTGAATATGAAATGTTTTCCAAGTTTCCCAATCAGTAATTTTTCCTTAACTTAGAAGGATTTAATTAAGGCTCAAAAGTGCAAGCAATTATTTTAGTTATGTAAATACAGTGACTTGATCCAATCAATCAATTGGGCAAAGAGCTGCTGCATTCTGGACCAACTGAAGTTCCTGAACGGTATATGAAATTTAGTACATCATGATAAACTATGGTTTATTTAACCATGATACGTTGAACAGTCAAAATTGGCTACATTTACCATATAGTAGTAAGCCAGCCAAACCTATGATTTACACACACACAAACACACACACTCACACAAGTTCATACATATTCTACTAAGCTTGGTTATTTGCTTGCAGACATTTCATTAACTCAACTAGATAACATCAGCCTCTTGCACTGATCTTATTACCTAGTTGGGTAATGAAAAGCCTGCAAGTAAACAACCAAGCTCAGAGAGTACCAACAACTTTACAGGTCAACCCTGAACTACAGATAGTGTATTCTGTTGGAACATCCCACCAAGTCAGGTCCAATACATTACGTATGAACTTCATCAATGTCTTTAGAACTGTTGCAGACAATATAACTGATGCAGTCATCTGCTTTGTATTGAACCCCAAATCAGTGACACAGTGACATTTACTTTCAGAGGATTCATGCAGATCTTCAAACTCTACTAGAAGATCTGTGATTTTGTATCTGGGCTCCTCTGCATGCTTCCCCAAGTATCAGACTAGCCTTTCTATGGTCACATAGCAATAACATCCTGAAAGTTTATTTATTTACACATCAAATTTGGAGGCTGCCCATCTCACTAACAGAGCAACTCTGGCCAGTGTACAATTAAAAGATAAAAATCATATAAATATTATATTCTTCTAGAAGGCAATTAAAACAGGAACAGAATAATTAAAGTTAAAAATAAAAAGTGGGAGGAGGGACATCAAGGCACTAACCAATCCCAAGGTTGCTAATGTTAATTAATTAAATTAATGATAACTGCTTCCATCTGAATTTTTGCACCTGCACTCTGTGTAGACTTTCCTTTTTTATAGCAGAGTAACAAATCCTCTGCCTAGCTCTCCAATAAGTCAGAAATAAACAAGTTTAAGATACAATGGATCTAAGTTGCTTAGTTTCAGTATACTGTATTTCAGCTAATGGGCATGGCACAGCAGGGCCCAAAAAATGGTATCTTCCTGGTGACTCCTCCCCAAGTACCAAACAGAGAAGGAGAAAACTTCAGTTCACAAACAAGTTCCTCCACATTCACTCCTTGGGAGCCACCCTTCAGGTCACTTGCTCTTCTTAAAGGTCTGATGCAAGATGCAGCATAGTTCTAGTGTGTGCCACCCAGCAACCATCTCTAGTTACTGTATGTAGGCATGCTGATTTCTAGGGTGCTGGGAAGATCAGACCTAGAACGACTGAGCCCATGGAAAGGTGCTTGAAGAAGGCTTGGTGCCCGGGAAGAAGATACTTCTGAGGACATTCTTCATGGGACAGCACCGGAGCCTCAGAGAACAATCTCCTTTAAATGATCTCCATGGATGAAGCATATTTCAGCATCTTTTGATATGTATGTATGTAACTATGTAACACATCGGTGTCATACCAACCAAATAATGCAGTACTATATTGAGGGTAGCTAATGTGTATTTTATCCTCTTTTTTTATTTTTATTTTGCTGCAATTTGAAAGGTGGTGGTGGTGGTAATTTATATTATATTGTTATGTTGTTGATTGTTAGCTAACTTGAATGTAGGAAGAAATGGGTTAAGTGAAACTATTTTGGCTGGCAAATGAGTTAGGAGAGAGAGAGAGAGAGAGAGAGAGAGAGAGAGAGAGAGAGAGAGAGAGAGAGAGAGAGAGAGAGAGAGAGAGAGAGTATAACAATCACAAACAGATAGGATTTAAAATTACATTAATGAAATACAGTTGACCTGATTCCTTCCCATGAATTTAATGACTTCCCTGTTTTGCCAGTTTGGTAGGGCTGTAAGGGCTACGTACAAGGCTTTGTGGGACCAAATACTGTCCCAGGTTACATTAGGTTGTACAGCCTTGTCTAAATAGCACCTCTGTGGATCCACACATGGATGGAACAGGGAGCCTCTGGGTTTGGGACAGCAGCTCCTCCCAACTGCTTGGAATCAAGTCTGTGTTACATTCACACATTCTTCTTCACTCTGTAGCTGTTTGATTACAAATCTCTTTGCTCTGCTTTTCATCCAGCTTGGTTCACAGAAGTGATCTAAGAGGGCAGAGATGTCTCAGAACAACACTAGCAAAGAAGCTCCTGCCGCTCCCCTGGGTGAGTGCCCTGTGTGTTATGAAACATTTCAGTCTCCAAAAGTCTCCCGCCGGATGCTGAGCTGCGGCCACACATTTTGCCATGACTGTTTGGTCAAGTGTCTCCTGTCACATGAAGAAGGCCATCTGCAAAATACCATTACGTGCCCCATCTGTCGCTTTGTGACTTTTCTCTGCAATAAAAAGGACTGCTGGCCTTCCAAGCCGGCCCTGAGTCCATCCTCTTTGGAGTTGCCTCTCTCACCTTCCTCGTTGCCACTCACCTGTGGAGTGCCACCCGGCTCAGCAAATACTTTGGTGGTTCCTGGCCATTTCCTCTTGCCATTGCACAATTATGACAGACACCAAGGTTCGCAGAGGTATCCTACTGTGGACTCTGTTGTACGGCCCAGCGGCCTGGAACGTGAACCTCATATCTTCATTATTACTCAGTATGGAATGCCGCTAATTGAAGAGGAATATGTTACCATAGCTCAAGATCACGGAGAAGCTGCTGAATCAGAGACCTCACAAACATGTCCTGGAATGAGCTGCTTCCAGTCACCTATTATGATGGCCGTTTTCCTTATCTCTGCTGTTGCTCTGTTGGGGGCTGTACTTCCCTGGCTTCTGCTTGTGAGAAATAATGAATGAACATGTTGGATGAATCCTTCCATTTCCAAGGTGGGACTATTCCATGATGAAGATTGCTCGTCATTACATCTACAAGTATGGAAGCCCAAATGTTAGCAGGGTCCAGATGGATGGGAAGTCTTATGAATGAACTGGGAATTGCAGAAAATGGTATTTGCGTTATTCTTCTCTTGTCAGGGTTAATAGTATCCTTATTTCAGAGGTGCAAGGAAGACCACCAAGAGAAATGATTGATCCTTATACTAAGATAACTTCCATTACTATTGCATCCTCTTGTTCAATTGTATTGGTCTCCAGCTCCATGACATCCAGACAGCAGGTTAATGGCTGCACTAGTGATTATGGATATTGTAATCTGATCTATTTGGACAGTGCTGAGGTGAGGGAGGATGTAGGAAGGCAATTATTCATGATCTTAGTTATATGGTAGATGCTTATCTGCCCTTCCTTTGAATTGCTCAAAGCTTTATGAAAGTTCTCCAATTCCCAATGAGGTCAGATCAGATCAGAGATAGAAATATTTCTCAAGTTTATCCAATAACATTCCTTGCTGTTCCAGAATCTTTCCTGTCAACAGTCTTTATATCTCATTTGTGTCTGCAGGTCAGCTTGAATCCTGTGCACAGCGAGATTGTTTTCACAACCAGTTCTTGCCTACTTAATTCCACCTTTCATTTCAGTGTCCACTGTAATTAAATAAACAATCCTGTTCAAAAGAAGTTTATGGCAGGCCTAGGCATTAAGGAAAATTTTGGGCTTATTCCATTCAAATTCCAACTCTCCCATCACATAGTTCTGGAGTATTAACTCAAAAGGATTTTTATCCCGTGGACCAGCAAGGCCTGAATTTCTACATATATAATTGGGCAGAAATGATCTTTTGAAATGTTTCATTATGTTATGGGCATAGAAATAGCTACTTGCTTATTCTATTCTCAAGGCAAAAGCACAGTGCAAGTGAGGCAGATGTGGCTAGTTGGGATGCTGTTGAGTCAGGACTGAGCAAGATATGCATTCTATACAGTATTGTATTTCTATTGATCGCTTCTGATGCTGTAGTAGACTACCTACTATTGTACTACATGTGTAAAGTATCAGTCACTGTGATATTTTAAAGCTAGATTTATATTATTTTTGTAGCTTCTAAGTTTTGTTTTTTACTTTTGATAATTGTTGTTACAACTAGGATTAATAAAATAATTCCATTTTGGCTGCAGTTTAGCATATGGTTCACTGTAGTTTTCAAGAGCAGTTTTATCAAATTGCCTTTTCTTCATTCCAAAGACTAATATTGCCAAAATCTTTCCTAACTTGCCTAGGCAGGAATCCCTTCTTGTGAATCTCACTGTTGAATATACAGTCAATAAGCGCCCCTTATGGGCAATGAAGAGAACATCACATGTATAATTTCCAAAGCCAGCTTTCCCCAACCAGGCAAACTCCAGACTAGCTAGGAATCCTGGGAGTTGTAGTCTTAGTATATCAGGAGGTACCATATTTGGAAGCCTGCTGAGGAACTGCACAGAGCATGTGTCTTGGCATCATAATGGCAGGTGCCACCAGGCAATTGAAGCCCTCTTTCTTTTTACATGCATGTGAGACTTGTGATGTATGTTGAAATGAAGTCGCCGTGGTGACCTAAGGAATTGTTCAGCTGTGGTTAGAATTGCAAATATTCCATTGTAAAATAAAGTAAAAACAACTTGAGGAGTTCATATAGCATACACAACTGTTATCCCAAGTCAAATATCTTACACTGATTCCTCAATACCACACATGCCCTTTTAAAAACAATACAGTATTTTTAAAGGCTAGTAGTTCAGACGTTCTGTAAGAGTAATATAAATGTGAGTTACCCAGGAAATCCTGGGCTTTATCTTAAAAAGAACATGGAAAATACCTTTAGAAATCCTGAAGTTTTTCATATTTGGCAAGTTGCAAGTTATCATTTGATGAGTCAGAATACGTAACCTGGCTGTCAAATGTTCACCAAGAACTAAACTAGAACTGGGTTGAGAAAGGTATAATTAGGATCTTCCAGGTCTTTAAAGAGAATTGAAGGAGGAACATGCACCCCCAAATGGCTTCTGAGAGAATGTTTTTTCAGCAATGACATGGTCCCCTATATCCATAAATACTATTAGCTCCACGGGGAGCAAAAACCTGCTGCACCATTTTTTAAAGAGGGGAAAGAGAAGTGGAGATAAACACTCTACAGATAATTGGGTATGATTTCTAAATGTTCCACTTTTAATAGGAGAAGGTTATCTCCATACTGGAGAAGATGCTTGTATTCTGTATAGAATTTTATAAGTGCAGGCTGTTGTCAGTTGGAAGCATAATGAATAGCCAAGTCAAAAGGTTTGGTCTGGTAGATAGCAAGGATTCTTGATAAAGGTTCCTAAAATTTAAGAATGGGATCCAGGAATGACTTTTCCACACATCTTTATTTCTCTATTTGATGCAGGACTGAAAACCAGCAAGGTATAGCATGAATATAGCAATAGCAATAGCACTTAGACTTATATACCGCTTCATAGTGCTTTACAGCCCTCTCTAAGCAGTTTACAGAGTTCAGCATATTGCCCCCAACAATCTGGGTCCTCATTTTACCGACCTCAGAAGGATGGAAGGCTGAGTCAACCTTGAGCCGGTGAGATTTGAACAGCTGAACTGCAGCTAGCAGTCAGCTGAAGTAGCCTGCAGTGCTGCACTCTAACCACTGCGCCACCTTGGCTCTTTATATCAGTAGAGTCCTACGAGAACTGATCAAAGTCTCTTTAGTCCAGCATTTTGTTTCTCACATTTGGCAACTGCTGCCTTCTTGCTGTACTCTCCAATTGCCATTCAACATCAGCTCCTCTGATTTGACAAGTAAAATATATACCTATGACACCAACTGTAACAGCAATTAGCCTACAAACCCATAGTCCTGAAAATTTCCTGTACTGCTATGAAACCTCTAAGATTTTGTTGAAGATTCACATGAACAATAAGATTCACATGAACAAGGAGCCGAGGTGGCACAGTGGTTAAATGCAGCTACTGCAGGCTACCCCAGCTGACTGCTAGTTCAGCAGTTCAGCTGTTCAAATCTCACTAGGCTCAAGGTTGACTCAGCCTTCCATCCTTCTGAGGTCGGTAAAATGAGGACCCAGATTGTTGGGGGCAATATGCTGAACTCTGTAAACCTCTTAGAGAGGCCTGTAAAGCACTATGAAGCGGTATATAAGTCTAAGTGCTAATATAGGAATAATCCTTTGACCACAGTGCTTATGAAAGCACTAAGAAATTAAGCTGAGTTTAAAAAAACAACAAGATTTCATATGGAGTGTGAAACAAGGTTTCATTATTAGTGTTCAAAACACCACAGGCACTACAATGTATTAATCAAGTTTTCTTGTTGATGCTACATGGTTCAGACAGTACTGTATTCAGATTAGTCCCCCCCCCCAAATCGGCAAAGAAATACAACTCTTCAAAACATTCAAAGGTGATCATTGAAATGATGCTAGATATGGCATGCACTTAGAGAGCACAAGCCGCTAATGCTAAGTTTAGAAGGGGCCCTGGGATAGCAGAGATATTGTGGTTTTGGAGTGTCTGTTTTATTTCATTGCCTGTTATCAAGCTGGCAGGAGATGTTTTCCAATTTTTTTTTTACTATGCTGCACCAAAGTCCAAGGGCATCTGCAGTTCTTTATGCGCTGTTCTTAGAAATTCTGATCTGATCTGATCTGATCTTGTAGCACAGAGGCCTAATTCTCCCACTTTTTTACCCATCTAATGTACCTTGTGTGTCCCACAAAGCCTGGTTTTGAAATTAATTCCATGAGAAATCAACCTTGGACCATAATTCTCCCCTCTTTCTAACCTTCTGGATAAAAGCAATATTTACATTTCTCTTCAAAGAGCCTGTGCAAACCTAGATTCCTGCATGTGTCATCTTTGTTGCCAGAGATGCATTGGTTGCTGATTTGCTTCTGGGTACAATTTGAGGTGCTGGTTATCACCTTGAATTCCCTACATGGCTTGGGGCCATTTTATCTGAAGGACTGCCTCTCTCTAGTTACAACTACCTGGTTCACTAAGGAGGAAAACAAGATGCAAGTCCCATCTATTGGAAATGTACATCTCGTGGGACCAAGAAAAAAGGCTTTTTAGTGGTGGCTCCCTCCCTATGAAATGTCATTCCCTCCAAGAGAAGATTAGCCTCCACCTTGCTATTTTTCTGGAAGGCCCTGAAGATGTGGTTCTGTCAGCAGGCCTGTGGATCCCAGACTACTATGGAACTGGTCAAGTGGTTAATGTGATTATACAGGTTGCTGCCTTGGGGAGGAGGTGGGGAGGCAGGGTTTTATGTTGTGGATTTTTAATGCTGTACACCGCCCGGTGTTACCATGTATGGATTGGGTGTCCACCTACATTTGTTAAATAAATTCTTTAAGATGCATATTGATAGCATTTTGCTCAGCATAAAGCTAGATTGCTCAGTGATTTTAGATACTGTCTAGAGCAGAGGTGGGGAACTATGGCCCTTTTATGACTTGTGGACTTCAACTCCCAGAATTCCTGAGCCAGGCTTATGACTACAAGTCATAAAAGAGCTGTAGTCCTCTACCCCTAGTCTAGAGTGTTGGCATTCCCAACCTGCTGCCTTCCAGAAGTGCTCTCCATGTCAGCTAATGAGAATAATGCTGCAAGAGTACCAGTCTTGGTAAGACTGTTTCAATAACATAAAAGTATATGCTGTATCTTATTCAGCACCAGCAAACCAGAGTCCCATCTCCAGATAATGCTAGGGAAGTGGCTTTCTTCTAGGAGGCCAGCTGGGTTTCTCTCGACTTCTGAAGAAGTTTAATAAAGAAAGGGAAGGAAAAATTCTTCCTTTTATATTTAAAAAAAGGTATTGTGAGCTTTCCAACTGTACAACATTTACTGCAAACATAAACATTGTGTACATGGGTTTATTTAATAAAAACTGATTGAACAGCAAAGGTCTGGAATGGATGCAATGGACCAGCTGTTTGCTAGTCATTTTTCCAGTGCTAGCTAACAGAGATATCTCTCCCACACGTGCATGGAGTCTAATTACTTGTGATAGTTGCAAGGACCACCGGAAGAAGAAGAACATTTTCACGATTGCTAAAGATTGCTCAGAAGTGGACTTACAGCCGAAGTATAAAATAACTGAAGACAAATAAGCAGCATTGCCTTTCAAACCTTCACTTGGGGATTTCCTTGAGGCCTCTGGTTGGTCCTTCTAGGAAACGGAACACAGTACTGGGCTTGGCTCTGAACTATGGGGCTATAGGAGGAGCCGAGGTGGCGCAGTGGTTAGAATAACCACTAGCTGCAGTTCAGCTGTTCAAATCTCACCGGCTCAAGGTTGACTCAGCCTTCTATCCTTTTGAGGTTGGTAAAATGAGGACCCAGATTGTTGGGGGCAATATGCTGAACTCTGTAAACCGCTTAGAGAGGGCTGTAAAGCACTATGAAGCGGTATATAAGTCTAAGTGCTAAGTGCTATTGCTATTCATTTGTTCGTCTGTTTTTATCTTCCTAATAGCCAACAGCGATTTTATGGGTACAGAGAGTACGAAGAGCTATTTTGCTTGCCATTGAAATGCTTTGGTACTTCTGGCATATATCGGAAAGGTCATGGTTCTATAGTTAGAGAGGATTCTCCTCTGCTGTAACATAGCTCTTGCCTTCTGTTTGTGCATGTGGCAGAATGGATTGCATGATTTGTTCAGGAAAGTGCCCCTCAAAGAAAGGACCCTGAGAGAATAGCAAAGGTGAGACTTATTTCTCCCTGCACTTGGTTCTAGTCCTGGATTTCTAACAAGTCTTCTTCTGCAGCTCTTATTCCAAGTTATTCTGTTATTCCTGAGTTAAGTGACATCTGAATGCTGAATGACCTTGTTCTGTTCATCAAATCATATAATTTAATTACTGGCGGATATGAATGATTGACTGAACAAGTAATTGATTATATGCTATCAAAGTCAACATGGACTCTAAAATCAGTAAACAAAATTGTATAGTGTTATCTTAGTCATCTGACAATTGCCATTATCTATCTTCTGGTAGAGTGCAGTCCAAAGTCTTATCTGATTTTCAGATTCCACAATGTTATGGCACTTTACCCATAGCCATACTATATATAGATATATACACCCGTGCTAACTTATTCTTATCTGAACTACGCCAATATATCTGCCAGCATTCGCTGAAGCCACAAGGTGGTGCTGGTGTATTGTTACAATAACCATAACTCCTTAGCTTTTTTCTTTCCTTCTAAGAAGTGATTGGAGTGGAGGAACGGATAGGACGAGGGAGAGAAAAATGGATACTTTGACCATAATCTCCTCTTTTTCTAATTGACATTAAATACATAAGCAATGCTTGCTTAATAATGGACGAATGTTTGAGAAGTTGAGGAAATGACCCTAGGTATTCCTACAATGAGCTACAATATACGAGGGTGAGTCAAAAAGTAATTCCATTTTCTTTAGGACAGGTATAATTACCAACACAGGAACATGTAGCATACATCAAAATGAAGCTGGTCCTCTGTGGATCACATCCCTACTTCTCAACATAGTCACCGTTTCTCTCAATAGCAATGTTCCACCTTCGAATGAGAGCATGTATCCCTGCCTCGTAAAATCTTGTTGACTGTTCTTTGAGCCACTTCTTCACTGCAGTTTTCACTTCCTCGTCACTGGAATAATGTTTGCTTCTCAAACCCTCTTTCATGGGGCTTCAGACTATCATCTCTTTGGCCCCATGAAAGAGGGTTTGAGAGGCAAACATTATTCCAGTGATGAGGAAGTGAAAACTACAGTGAAGAAGTGGCTCAAAGAACAATCAACAAAATTTTACGAGGCAGGGATACATGCTCTCATTCGAAGATGGAGCATTGCTATTGAGAAAAACGGTGACTATGTTGAGAAATAGGGATGTGATCCACAGAGGAACAGTTTCATTTTGATATATGCTACATGTTCCTGTGTTGGTAATTATACCTGTCCTAAAGAAAATGGCATTATGTTTTGACTCACCCTCGTATTAGCAAAAAGTTACACAAAGTCCCACTCTGGTTTAGAGCGGAGAAACAAGAGAGTAGCAAACAGGAATGCATCTTACACAAGCAAGCAATAAGTGAACCTTTGTGCTAAGGCTATCTTAAGCATTATGTTGTTTTTCTAGTTTGTTATTTTAGCCTTGTGAATCCATGATCTAAGGAGCTCATGCATATGTGTACAATATGTCTCTTAAGATCAATATCCTCGGAACCGTAGCCTGATAAATTGTTCGTCTCAAGAAAAGACCTGATCTCCTTAAGGCCAATTCATAGCCTATAATTCAATTGATGAAAAATCAGCTTAGCGCAGCATTGCTGTTCCGGTAATTGCCTCTCCTAGTCAGTGAGACTGATTGGATTATCTACCATCAGCTGTACAAGCTCTGTTTGCTGACCCCTCTGCAGAACAATGCTCAATTGGGAACTGCTTTGCATTCAGGTACAAGCAGCCTTGAACGCTGGTTCAAAATTTCCCTCGCCGCATCTCCATGGCAAGTTTGCCACTCTTCCAATACAGTCTCTCTCTTTCCAAGGGAGACTGCACTTCTCCGTGAGTGTGTAGGAGAAAGAGCCCCTTGGATGTGGAGAACTAATTGCATTCAACATTTTGAAAGGAAAAGATACATAAGAAGAGACGAGATGAATAGGCAAATATGAGAATGAAGGATACTGGAGTAGAAATAAAAATGGAGTAGAATATTAAGAAAATAGGAACAGCTTTGCTGAAGTAGATCTAAGGACTACCTAGTCCAGCATCCTCTTTCCTGGTCAATAATATGCCCCTGGGATGGTAACAGGGAAAAGAGTAATACACAGATCTATTCAAGAGATATGCAGAAGGAGGCTGCTTTTGATCCTGGGGGTAATGGAATAGCTATTCTGTCTAGGAAATATTTATTTATTTTATTTTTTTTAATTTAATAACATTTCTATGCCGCCCAACTCCCGGGGGACTCTGGGCGGCTAACAGCAGGTATAGAAACATATAATCAATAAAAGCAATTTAAAAACATGTTAAAATACTATCAATATTTAAAAAGAACTTTCACTCACACATGCATACATGGGCCGATCTAAAAAGACCACATCTTAGGGTCATTGGCCCCAGGCCTGCCGGAAAAGCCAATCCGGAAGGCCAGTAAGGTGGGGGTAGTACGGATCTCGGGAGGTAGTTGGTTCCAAAGAGTCGGAGCAGCTACAGAGAAGGCCCTCCCCCACGGACTCGCCAGCCGACATTGTCTAGCTGACGGGACCTGGAGAAGGCCGACCCTGTGCGATCTCACTGGGCGTTGGGAGGAATGCAGTAGAAGACGGTCACACAGATAAACTGGTCCTGAGCCATATAGGGCTTTAAAGGTAAGAACCAACACCTTAAATTGTGTCCAGAGACCAATCGGAAGCCAGTTCAGCTGGCGAAGGATGTGCTTAGTGTGGGTGTATCTTGAGGCACTCACAACAGCTCGCGCAGCTGCATTCTGGACTAACTGCAGTCTCCGAACACTCTTCAAGGGTAGCCTTCTCTCTCTCTCTCTCTCTCTCTCTCTCTCTCTCTCTCTCTCTCTCTCTCTCTCTCTCTCTCTCTCTCTCTCTCTCTCTCTCTCTCTCTCTCTCTCTCTCTCTCTCTCTCTCTCTCTCTCTCTCCCTCTCTCTCCCTCCCTCCCTCCCTCCCTCCCTCCCTCCCTCTTTCTCTCTCTCCTCCCCCCAAGCGTCTGTGACAAGGTTGACTCCTGATGGTTGCCTGGAGTCTTCTTGGTAAGATTTTGTTACTGATTTGTTCTTGCCTCCTTTCTAGGGCTGAGAGAGAGGGACTGTTCCACCCAGTCAGCTTTGTGTCTAATGGGGGACTACAACTCACAGTCTCCCTGTTTCTAACCTGGTGCCTTAACCACTATACCAGTGATGGTGAACCTTTTTTGGCTTGGGTGCCAAAAGAGTGCGTGTGATAGCATGCACGTGCATGCCCACACCCATAATGCAATGCCCTCCCCCCGCACTGCCTCCCATGCATGCGCACAGGCCTCACTGAAGTCTCCGGACTTCCAGTAGGCCCATTGGGCTGTTTTTCGCTCTCCCCAGGGTTCAGGAAAGCCTCTTGAAGCCTGGGGATGGCAAAAAATGGCCCAACGGGCCAACCGGAAGTTCGGAAACAAAACAGAAGTGGAGCTGCCCTACTACTTACTTTCAGATAGTTGCAACCAGGCCTTGCACATCTTGGCCCATTTTTTCTGCAGCTGGCAAGGCTTTCCTGAAGGTCTCTGTATCCGATAACAGAGTTCCGGATCGATCCGGAGCTCTGTTATCAGCTGCAGAGGCCTTTCCTAAAGGCCTTTCCTGAAGGCCTCTTTAGCCGATAACAGAGCTCCGGATAGATCTGAAGCTCTGTTATCGGCTGCAGAGACCTTCAGGAAAGCCTTGCCTGCTGCAAAAGAAATGGGCTGAGGTGTGGGAGGCCTGGCTGCAACTGTCCAAAGCCGAAGAAGTTCCTGAAGACCTCTGACAGCGAAAAGGAGGCTGGGGGCGATGCACACAATTGAACTTCTGGTTGGCCCGTTGGGCCGCTTTTCGCCGTCGCCAGGCTTCAGGAGGCTTTCCTGAAGCCTGGGAAGAGCGAAAACGGCCGAAAAGAAGGCCGAAAATCAGCTGGCAAGTGCATGCATGCGCGCTGGAGCTGACATAGGGCAACACCTTGCATGCCCTCAGATATGGCTCCGCATGCCTTCACTGCACTATACCAAACTGTAGCCTTTGATAATCTTATTTATTAGTTGTTTAAACCCCCCACCTCAATTAAAGTTATTTACACTAATGTATGGCCATAAATTGGGAAAACAAACACCATCATTTAATTCTGCTACGTATAAAGATGTACACTTTGTCCCAAATTTCCTGATTGATAAACTTACTGATTCCTAATGATCAGAATATTCCAATGATCTGTGGAAGAAGTACACTTCCCCCCCACTCCGTGATTGCATAGATTCTATCATGTTCCCCATTATTTGTCCTTCCTCCCAATCTAGTTTCCACTCCCTCTTCCGTCCTGGGTCCAATAATTCAATAGTCAGGGGTAAAAGGCAGATGTAGGGTCTCTTGCTTGGGCAGGGGGTTGGACTAGATGACCTGCAAGATCCCTTCCAACTCTGTTAATCTGTTAAGATCGGAATTATGTTTGGGGGAAAAGGCCTTATGTACACTGAATTTTCCAAATCCAGACTTGGCCTGTATTTTGCAGAACTATAGTCATGATCACAATATAGCCATCGGCAGCTATGGAGAAAAAATGTTGCTAATGACCAGGTACTGGAGCTGATAAAGGAAACGGAAAGCACCAGGAATTGAGAGAAAGGTGCTGCCTTACAGCCTAGCAATGGCAGATTTGGGAATTGCAGGAAGCCTGGGGGGGATTGCTTGCTTGATCGGTGGCAGGGGGTGACTGGAGAGGCCCATTAGACAGCACTCAGCTTGCTTGACTTTACAGCTCAGCTGCTGAATAATTGAGCAGGAGCTCAGCAGGCTTTCTGCGCTACTAGGAAGCAACCGAGAAGATCCTTTATCATCTGCTTAATGAGATACTTCCTCCAGACTCTGCATGGAGCTTCCAAAGGCATTGGACTCATTTGTAGAAGGCTGCAGTTAAAGAGTTTAGACCTGATTGGAAAAAGAGAGAGATTTTCTGCACTTGCATCTGAATTATTGTTATCGGAAACAGAGACTGAAGATTCGGGAGTGATTCAAGAGCTGAATCACTGGGATTGCCACTCCACCGGTGTCACTCAGGACAGGAACATGTGGAACTGGACAAAAATTGTGTCACGTCTGTTGATATAACGTGCATGACAGATGGTGTACTTACAGGATTGTAATCCATCTTGCCCATACTTTGTGAAGGGCGTGTTGCAAACTTGCAGGTCCTGTTGTCCTGACTAAAATTCTGTGTCATGGTTCTGTTGTCTTGTAGGGCTCCCCCCTCTCCCTTCCCCCAATTTGGATCGGAAGAGAATCTGCACTGGATCCTTTACTTCTGCCTCTCTGCTCTGCTCATGGGCAGACAAGGAGGCACCATCCATCCATCTTTGTGTGAGCAGGGCTTCCCTGCAGCCCGGTGATGAATACCGCGTGTCCATTTGCAAATTAACAGCAATTAGGAGCTGGCATTATTGCCTAGGAACCCATATGGACTCCTGGCAGCTGAAAGGCTGTTGCTGTTGTATGGGTTAAACAAAAGCTAACCATCTATCACAAAGAGGTGCCTTTGCCTGGTGACCAAAGATTTGGGAATATCACAAAAGAATAGCTTTGTTGCTGGGTGAGAGATCTGGTAATTATTTAGGGATAAGTGGTCGTCATCTGGCTAATACAAGATACGTTGTGAAGTTTCAGGTATCAATTAAAACGATCCCCTGCCTTCGCTATAAGGGGATGAAGGCATAAATGATTAAATATGGTAGGTGTAGCCCATCAGCCCTGCCTTAAACCCAGATTGTTGGGGGCCATATGCTGACTCTGAACTCTGGAGTGGTATATAATTCTAAGTGCTATTGCTATTAAAAGCTAATGTTTCTGCTTTTAGAAGATTCTTTTTGAAACAGGTGCCTTCTCTGGTATGTTGTATGATGGTTGATTGATTGATTGCCCTCCCATCTCACCATAGGGCAACTCTGGATGTCTTACAGTCATAAAAATATGTCTATACATATACATTAAAAATAAATAAATTAAAATCAAACATTAAAATTTAAGGACACATGGGGAGGGTGAGGGTTGAGTGGGAGGAGATGGGATCTGTTGTTACTCAATCAACCACCTCCACTCTGTTGTTCCCCCACTGGAGCCCTAAGCCAACTGACAGAGCCATGTCTTTAGGCTGTTAGGAAAGGATAGGAGGGCTGGCCCAAACTCACATGGGTGAGGGGGAGGGGAAGGGTTATTTAGAAAACATATCTGCGTGTCAGGCCACAGAGTTTTTTTCAACTGCAAATAGCCTGAGAAAGAGTTGTAGCAGCTATTTAGAGTGGACACAACATAAAAGTTGCATGATGGCTCAGTGCCTATAGCTAACTTCTTTTTTTAAATTATTTTTATTGAATCATTAAAACATTAAATACAAAACAATAGCCAACTTCTGATCCGTCTGCCTTCCACACCTTATAAAGATACTGCTCCCGTGCTGAAAACATGGAGAGAAGAAGAAACTAGGGTAACCAGGGAATTCTACTCTGGAATTCTAAGAGTTCTGCTGAAGTCACATGACTTGGAAGAAAGAGGGAGGGGCTTAGAATGAAGTAGTCAGCAACATCTGAATTGCTGTCCAATTGCCTCATCCATAGAAAAGCACAGGGAGATTTCCCCCCCCCCCCTGGAATGCTCTTCTCTGCAGCCTCAGGCTGCAGGCTGGTTTTGAACATGATCTTTTCTTCCGCTGGCTTCTCCCACTACACTAGCTTTGAAGCTATTCCACTTTTGGAGAATTAGCCTGCTGACAGCAGGGGTGGGTTCCTCCCAGTTCGGACTGGATTGCCCGAACCGGTAGTGAACCGCTGGTGATGTCACAATGGCGTCACGGATCCGGTTCGGTCAGTACCAGTCTGTGGGCACCACCATCTTTTTTTGGGTTTCCCCCCGAATTTTTTACTGTTTGGAAGTTTTTTCCTCTGCTGCTGCTTGAAAAAGGGCCCTCCCGCTTGCCCCCGGATTTATACTTACCTTTATTCCTTCGCCCGAAGCACAGCTGATCAGCTCCTCAGCTGTGTTTCGGGCTGATTAGAGCTACTAAGCATGCGCGGAAATAGAATTGCACAAAGGGATGCGCGCATATGTGCAAGCATGCGCGCGCGAAACATTGCGATGCGAACTGGTGGCAAAGGTAAGTGGAACCCACCCCTGGCTGACAGGTTGACCCAGCAACAGACAGAAGCCAAGCTCTTTTGCACAATTTCTTTCCCATGTGCTTTGAGTTGGATCCCCAGACCTACTGAACAGCCTCATTCTCGTGGGTGGGGGCAAGAGGGCAAGGAATACATAGCAATAGCAATAGCACTTAGACTTATATACCGCTTCATAGTGCTTTACAGCCCTCTCTAAGCGGTTTAGAGTTCAGCATATTGCCCCCAACAATCAGGGTCCTCATTTTACCGACCTCAGAAGGATGGAAGGCTGAGTCAACCGTGAGCCAGTGAGATTTGACCAGCTGAACTGCTGAACTAGCTGAAATACCTGGGATGGAAGCTGAAATACCTGGGATGGGAGGGCAAAGAATACTGAGAGTGTATGCCAAGAGCATATAATCCCAACAGGGTCACCCAAGCGATGAAGTTCATCCCAAATGATTGGTTAAAGCAAACAAACACCTACATTGGAATAAAGCAGGATGATAGAAGGGAAGACCGTTTTACAATCATCAACACAGGCATCATTTTATACTGAATGGGAGAAGACAACCATTCCTGTATTTTACCAAGAAAACCACAAGGATAGAAAATATAAAATGATTCATGACATAATGTTGGATGGTGGCCCTCTCAGGTTGGAAGGCACTCAATATGTTGCCGAGAAAGAATTTAGATTTTACTGGAATATTAACAGTGTTTTTTTTAAAATGTAAGTAGATTAAAGCCTTTGGGATATTTAGTTGCTGATGTTACCATGCAGAGAAAAAAAGATTCCAAAGCTGCAAATGAACAATTGCAGTGCAAACATGGAACACAAAAAGCATAAGCTGAACATAATGAAAGAGGAAGTGAATTGATTACACACTGACATCTTAGGTATCAATGAATTGAGATGGACTGGAATTGGACCCTTTCAGTCAGAAGATCAGAATATTTATTGTTCAGGACATGAAAAACAAAGAATGAACGGTGGTGTTTTCATAGCTAAGAAAGATATAGCAAGACTTAGCTGCAATGCAACCAATAACTGAATAATATTACAAATACAAATAGACTTTGTAGACAACTCTCTGATAGTCCCAAAGGTGCTTTTTTTCAACTGGACTTTCCTGTTTTCCTTTGAAGATGTTTTGCTTCTCATCCAAGAAGCTTCTTCAGCTGAGAATCTCCATAGACAACTCTCTGATACAATGATTATCCAAATTGATGATCCAACCATTAATGCAAAAGAAGAGAAGATCGATGAGTTTTATGATCGTTTGATTTGAAATCAACTGAACTTGCAAGCAAGATGTGCTGGTTGTAGTTGGAGACCGAAATGTCAAAACTGTCAAAAACGACATAGATCAAGGAGAAAAATGTAGTTGGACTGAATGGTCGAAGAAACCAAAGGAAGTAGGAGAATGACTTATCAGTTTCTGCCAATCCAATTGTTTTTCATTGCCAGTACAGTCTTAAGACAATCAAAATTACTCCACTATATGGATATCATTAGATGGAATATACAGAAATTTGAACTAACTACTGTATTGGTCTCAAAAGGTAAAAGAGCTGAGTTGTAACAGCAATGATGTACCTGGGGCTGTCTGGAATAGATCATAGATCAACTTCAAACTTGGTCATGCGCAAATTTGAAGTTAAGCTAAAGTGGAAAAAGAAAGCCAATTTCCACAACATGATCTTGGACGTACATCTCCTATTTTCAATCAGAACATCAGGTGCTCTGAAGTCCTGAATGTCATTGAGACATGAGACATGATAGCAGTGTTCCAATATCTCAGGGGTTGCCACAAAGAAGAGGGAGGCAAACTATTCTCCAAAGCACCTGAGGGTAGAACAAGAAGCAATGGGTGGAAACTAATCAAGGAGAGAAGCAACTTAGAACTAAGGAGAAATTTCCTGACAGAACAATTAATCAGTGGAACAGCTTGGCTCCAGAAGTTGTGAATGCTCCAACACTGGAAGTTGATAGAAAAGCAGAGGAATGAGGGGCTGATGTCTTATACTGGTTGTATGTTCCATCTTCTTGATCTCATACCCCTTTATCCATTCAGCAGAACCTCAGAAGCCCTGGCTTTCAGCTGCTGCTTCTATATGGAAGGTTAGTATGTAAGAAGGCCTCCCTCATTTCCCATTTAATCACAGATGAGAAGGCCAACCTGGCATATATTATTGAGACGTGGCTGGGATTGGAAGGAAGGTTGCTCTTTTTGGAGACATTCCCAGCAGGATTTCAGATGTAGCATCAGTTGAGACTCTAGGAGAGGGGTGATATGTGGCAATTGTCATCTAGGAACCTTAAAAGACTTTCAGGGGTGCTAGTCCACAGGTTACTGGATGGGAGTTCCTGTTCATTAAGTTGGGCTCTAGGGATCAGTTAGGATTGCGCTACCGTACATGCCTTCCTGCTATGCATAATCTTGACACTGACAGGCAATTCAGAAGGAGGGTGAAGAAGGACATTTCGATTCCCACCATGGACGAATGGCTACAGAAGCTGATGAAGTTGTCAGAAATGGCTAAATTGACTGTTTTGATTAAAGAAAAGAGTATAAGTACCTCTGTTGCTAAATGGAGACCGCTTCTGGACTTTGTGCTTGAGATGGAAAAAAAATGAAACTTTGATTTTATTTTACCAATTAGACTGATATGTGTTTATAGAAATGGCTAGTTTATATTACTATGGACAAGCAAAAAGTTGTGGTTTGGTGTTAATGCTTTATTTTACTGCAGCAGAGGGAGTCGGAAGTCAACACTTTTTTTTCCTTTTCCCTAGCCCTTTCTCACTTCTCTTTCCCCTCTTTCCCCTCACTGTCTTCCCATTTTCTTTTGTATTTTGTATCTTATTTTATAACTTAATAAAAATTTCTGATCCAAAAAAAAGGAGGGTGAAGTTTAGATCCTTTTGTCAAGGAGTTTTCTGTTTTGATCTCTGTATGATTTTCAGGCTTGGATCCAAGAGAAAATGAGAATTGTGTGGATGTCTAAGAATGACTGGATAAAGAACTGAATAAGCACAGCCCAAGTTGGCCTGGAATGAAAAAAAGATTCCTACTGTTTTTATGCAAGAGAAACAGAATTAGGAAAATGGAAGATGGTATACACACTTGCTTGCTGTGTGTAAAGGACAGCCTGGTGTAAAGGTTGCATCAATATCTTGTTCCATTAGGTGAGAAGCACATTAAGATTGAAGAAAGTGTTATTTTAGATATTTGTCCATTTAATGTTTGTTTTGCAGTATCTAATCTTTTGAATTCACACTGTTTTATTATAAGAATTAGTCCTAAAATATTATTTTGGTTTAAAATAGGAAAAATTTGAAAGAGAGAGGAGGGAGGGAGGGAGGGAGGGAGAGAGAAGCAGACCAACCAAGCTATTAAAAAAACACTCTGGCACTGAAACAGACATTATATATTTATATACAAGAGCTTCAAAGAATGATTTGAGCCATTTAGCTGTGTATGTACGCATATAACACGTGTGCATGTGTGTGTGCTCACAAAGACAAACACAGAGACAAACACACTCAGATCCGGTCTAAACCTGCCTGGGTCCTCTTGTATCATTTGATCTATCTCTTACCTTAATGACCAGTTAAAAACTAGATCAAACTTTGCCCTCCTACACACCCTTCTTTTATTTGCAATCCTAGCAACCACGTTTTTCACAAGGAAATGAATCCTTTAAGTTATGCATTTGAAACCAGGTTCTTCCCCATCTGACCTCTATTATCGATCAAATGCTGATAGTTTGTTCACAGAAATTTAGTTAGAGGTTTTGCATCTTTCTCTTCCCAGTTGCTGTTGAGGGTAGGTGGGTAGCTTATTAAAACATCGCTGCAGCTTCAGTTCTAGCAGCCACTAAAATCTGTGAAACTGTGCTGCTCTGGAATAAGGAAAAACCCATTTACCAGAACACTTGCCCCATAAATGGTGATGTACTATATCAGTGATGGCGAACCTATGCCACAGGTGGCACGCGGAGCCATATCTGAGGGCACACGAAGCATTGCCCTATGTCAGCTCCAGCGCGCATGTGCATACTGGTCAGCTGATTTTTGGCCTTCTTTTCGGCTGTTTTCACTCTCCCCAGGCTTCAGGAAAGCCTCCTGAACTCTGGGGACAGCAAAAAATGGCCCAACGGGCCTACCAGAAGTCCAGATACTTCAGTGAGGCCTGTGCACATGCACAGGGGGGCAGTGTGGGGGGTTGCGCGCATGCGCGGGGGGCAGTGCGGGGTTGTGCACATGCATGGGGGGAGGGCATTGCATTATGGGTGTAGGCACGCACACGCACACTATTGCACGTGCGCACACCCTTTTGGCACCCGAGCCCCAAAAGGTTCGCCATCACTGTCCTATATCTTGTCTAAAAAGAATTGTGCATTGCCTTTGACAAACTATCACTACTCCGTTTTGCCAAGTGGAGAAAAAGACCAGGGCTCAGCCAAGAATCTCTCCTCCAATATCCTAGATATGGAAAATGATATGGCAAATACATTCTGTACTTCATCAGGTAGATTAGTGTTTAAACCCAAGACTGCATATTAATGAGATCAGGCTCAAAGAAAATATTTCTCGTAAGAATTTATTTTCTGCTGATCAAAATTGTTCTAAATTCAGCACAGCCGCCTGAGCAGGTACGTAAGCAGAGTAGCAAGTTGCTCTGAAACATCACAGTAGGCATATGCATTTCCTTCACGTACAGCAGGAAAAGCTGAGTACAGATAGTCCTTGACATGCAACAGTTCATTTAATGACCGTTCGAAGTTACAACGGCATTGAAAAAAGTGAGTTATGATCATTTTTCACACTTACGACCGTTGCAGCATCCCCATGGTCATGTGTTTTACATTCAGATCAGGGGTGGGTTCTAACTTACCTCGCTGCCGGTTTGCTTCCTCCCTCACCACGTGGCTGCGCCTTGTGGGTGTGCGCGGGCTTTGCGCGCGTGCATGCGCAATGCCCAAAATAATTTTAAAAATTCCAAAAAAAAGCCAAAAACAAGATGGCGACGCATGCGCACTGCCGGAAACTCAGCTTCTGCGCATGCGCAGAAGAACCCCCCCCAAAAAAATCCAATTTCTTTTTAAAAAAAGATGGCGGCGCCCACAGACCAGCACCAACTGAACCGGTTCCGTGACATCATCATGATGTCACCAGTGGTTTGCTACAGGTTCAGGCATTGTTCAGAGAACTGGCAAATACCACCTCTGGCTGGCCCCGTCCTCCCACCCCCGCCGTTCCCTATCCTATATTCGCTTGTTTTTTAGCTCAGCTGATTCGCGTGGCAGAATGGATTGCCGCGCCTCAGCTGAGCTAAACAGCTCAGCTCACCAGCGCTGACACCGAGGGCGGTCTTTGAGTGCTGTGCGCGTGCGAAAAGTGTGCATTAGGCATGCATGTACGCAAAGCACTCGTGTACACACAAAGCCCACTCTCATAGAATCGGTAGGAAAAGATTTGGAATCCTACAACTGACTGGTTCATATTTATGATAGTTGCAGTGTCCCGGGGTCATGTGATCGTCTTTTGTGAACTTCTGACAAGCAAAGTCAATGGGGAAGCTAGATTCACTTCACGACCGTGTTACTAATTTAACAACTGCAGTGATTCACTTAACAAATTCTCTCAATTCAGGGAAGCCGTGGACGTAATGGGCCGCTGCCTGGACGATGTTAGGGTCTGGATGGGGATGAACCGGCTAAAACTTAACCCTGACAAGACTGAGTGGCTGTGGATATTGCCTCCTAAGGACTCGACCAACTGTCCCTCCTTGGTTCTTGGGGGGGAGAAATTAGCTCCCTCAGAACGGGTCCGCAATTTGGGTGTCCTCCTAGATCCACAGCTAAAATTGGAGCAACATCTTTCAGCTGTGGCTAGGGGGACCTTTGCACAGGTTCGCCTGGTGCACCAATTGCGACCCTACTTGGAGAAGGAGGCACTTCTCACAGTCACTCACGCCCTTATCACCTCACAGCTGGATTACTGCAATGCGCTCTACATGGGGCTACCCTTGAAGAGTGTCCGGCGACTGCAATTGGTCCAAAATGCAGCTGCGCGAGCTGTGGTGGGTGTACCTAGATACACCCATGTAACACCTATCCTCCGCCAGCTGCATTGGTTGCCCATTAGTCTCCGGATCCAATTTAAGGTGTTGGGTTTAACCTTTAAAGCCCTACATGGCTCAGGGCCAGGTTACCTTCGGGACCGCATCCTGCCGCATACCTCCCTACGACCGGTTAGGGCCCACAGAGTTGGCCTCCTCCAGGTCCCATCGACCAAGCAATGCCGGTTGGCGGGGCCGAGGGGGAGAGCCTTCTCTGTGGGAGCTCCCTCCCTTTGGAAACAGCTTCCTCCAGAGATCAGGACTATCCCCACCCTGCTGGCCTTCCGTAAAGCAATAAAAACTTGGCTCTTCCGGCAGGCGGGGTGAAAGTGAGATCAACCAGACCAGATATGGGTCTCCCCCCCTTGGTTATGAATTTGAGATGCTCTTTTTAATTTTTGTAAGTTTTAATTATTGTGTCTTTTTTATATTGTTGAATGGATTTTGACATGTTGTGAGCCACCCAGAGTCCCCTGGGAATTGGGCGGCATATAAATCATTTAAATAAAATAAATAAAATAAATAAATGTGGCAATAAAAGTTGTAAAGTGGGTCAAAACTCACTTAACGAATTTCTTACTTAGCAACATAAATTCTGGGCTCAATTTTGGTTGTAAGTCAAGGACTACCTGTAGTTAAAGTCACTGTATACCTTAGAACAGTGATGGCAAACCTATGGCACGGGTGGCACAGGTGGCACGCGAAGCCATATCTGCCGGCACGCGAGCCGTTGCCCTAGCTCAGCTCCAGCGCACATGTGTGTGCCCGCCAGCTGATTTTTGGTTCACGCAGAGGCTCTGGGAGGGCGATTTCGGCCACCGGAGAGCCTCCGGGGTGGCGTGGGGGAGTGTTTTCGCCCTCCCCAAGCTCCAAGAAAGCCTCTGGAGCCTGGGGATGGCAAAAAATGGGCCTACTGGGCCCACTGGAAGTCTGGAAACGGGAGTGGGGGGGGGTCGAGCATGCATGCGCAGGGGGTGGGGCAAATGGGGGGCTTTGAATTATGAGTGGGCATGCACACGCGTGCGATAGCACGTGCGCGCACTATTTCGGCACCCGGGGAAAAAAAGGTTCGCCATCACTGCCTTAGAAGATTGGTCACTGCTTATTCCAAAGGAAACCTGCCTACTTTCAACTGGCCTGGGCTAGTATTACTCATCAAAAGCATTTTGTAACAAAGTTTTCACTTGTGTGTACCTCTGTGTGTGTGTGTGTGTGTTTTATAAGTAAAAACTGTTTACATGTAGCTAAGTAAATTAGCTTCATTTGTATGTAAATACTTCAGAAGAGCAGATGCTGCAAAGTCTAAGGAATCAGGAGAAACTTTCAAACAGCGGGACCAACCATATACCATGAATTCATTCAGTGGATGTTTTGGGATAAAAATCAGAATGATGGGGAAAACCCATGAAGTCATTAATATTCAAATATATGTAAATAACAGCCCATAGGGGAAAAGTTCAAATCAGATGAGGCAAACGATCTAGGAAGCAGGCTAACTCTTGTGCAATCTTTCTTAGTCTAAATTGTACCCTTTAGGTTAATATAGTTTATTATTTTACGTCTTAGTTATCTTTTTATGATACGTATTTATTTATTTGTCCTCTCAATGAAAGAGGGGAATATAAAGTTTTCTCTGGATCGGAATGGCATAACCGCCTGCAGATCAATCAATCACTTACACTTGTTCTATACACGGAAATATAATGACATATTAGGGATAGGCAGTAATTTACTATGACAAATGGGTTAATATTGTTACCTCTAATTAGCCAGCTGCGTCACGTGCTGGCCATGGCCACGCCCGGTTTAGCGAAGGGGAAAAAAGTTGTGATATGTCATGTGACGCTGCTCTGACGCCATGAGTTTGACACCCCTGCTCTAAGATGAAGCTACCACAGAAGCCTGTCTGGCAGACTGGCAGAAGTATACATACATACATACATACATACATACATACATACATACAGGGGTTGGTTCCTGCCGGTACGTCTTACCTGTTTTTCGCTGCAGAACCAAAGAAGGCGGTGGCGTTCACGGCGCGGGGCTTCCCCTGCCCGCTTTCCCTCGCCCACCTAGATGCCGCCATTTGCGTTCTTTTGTCCTCTGCGCATGTGCAAAGCATTCTGCTTGCGCAGAGGGCAAAAGAACGCAAATGCCGGCGTCCAGGCGGGTGGGGGAAAGCGGACAGGGGAAGCCCCGCGCCGCGAACGCCACCGCCTTCTTCGGTTCTGCAGCGAAAAACAGGTAAGAGCGTACCGGCAGGAACCCACTCCTGCATACATACATACATACATACATACATACATACATACATACATACATACATACATACAGCTGGCTCTCTGTATTAAATTAATGTAATTTAATTGAATTTACATTTATAGTACACTGAAGTTTGGAAGAATCAAAGACAAAAAAGAAGCTAGGAGAAGACAAGATGGCTGGACATTACCATTGCTGTCATGATACAATCCTATGCTTGCAAGAATTCAAAGAAGTATTTGCCAGCAAAACAAATGTTCTCCAAGCAACAAAGACTTAGAAATTAGTAAATAATGACATTCACTTTTGTTCGGTCATTTTTGCTTTTGTCCATTTCATTTCATTTCATTTCAGGATGTGACTCTCATAGTCCTCCAAATGGAGTGCAGGCTTGAAAATCCTTCAGTGTTAAATTAGCTTTATTCCAGGATAAGGTAACTGTTGAACACAATATTGCTTAGATCTCTTTCTTCCTTTAATACTTGAATCTCATCATGATGAAATTTCTATCAAGCAATGCAGAACAGCCTTCCGAGATGTACTGAAGAGGCATCAGTTCCTTTCTGAAGGTATCATAGTTGCTGATATCAAGAGAGACATTAAAAAAAAAATCAACAGTAAATATATAGTTCCTGGGTGGTTGACAAGTGTCTGCTAAGTCTCCCAGTAAAAATAATCTATACAGCAACTAAGATGATTTAATGCCAACACGAGATCTAACCAAACTTCATAAACATCTAGATCAAGGATTAAGATCTCTAATTTTTAATCTAACATTGGAGTAGTTAATCTTCTTATTAGACAAATAGAGAACATTTCAGGCATAAAAGTGTCTGCAGTTGCATATGAACTATTACCATATAGTAATAATACATTATCTCCCAATTATGTATTTGTTGTACAAAAACTCATTGATACAATGCAGTAGTTTGATAATTTATTACGTGACTTCAGTTAATAGAAGTCTCATGAATCTCCTATAGCCTGTAGTGTATTTATGGAAAGTTGTAAATTAATCTCTCTCTCTCTCTCTCTCTCTCTCTCTCTCTCTCTCTCTCTCTCTCTCTCTCTCTCTCTCTCTCTCTCTCTCTCTCTCTCTCTCTCTCTCATACACACACACACACACACACACACACACACACTAATTATATACCATTATTTCAAAAAGACGATAAAATTTTTTAAATCATTCTTATTGAAGAAGTTTTTGCAAAGTAAAAACAATACAATTAAAGAAAAAAAGAAATAAGAGAGCTGAAGTGGTGCAGTGGTTAAATGCTGCGACTGCAGGCTGACTGCTAGTTCAGCAGTTCAGCTGTTCAAATCTCACTAGGCTCAAGGTTGACTCAGCCTTCCATCCTTCCGAGGTCGGTAAAATGAGGACCCAGATTGTTGGGGGCAATATGCTGAAGTCTGTAAACCGCTTAGAGAGGGCTGTAAAGCACTATGAAGCGGTATATAAGTCTAAGTGCTATTGCTATTGCTATTGCTAAATAAGTAATAAGTAAATGAAAAAAATGAAAGAAAAAAGAAGAGAGAGAAAAAAAAAGAAAAGTGGAGGTAGTGGGTCAATCTTCAGTAACTGAGTTTAAACATGCTTGGGATAATAGCAATAGCACTTAGACTTATATACCGCTTCATAGTGCTTTCCAGCCCTCTCTAAGCAGTTTACAGAGTCAGCATATTACCCCCAACAATCTGGGTCTTCATTTTACCGACCTCAGAAGGCTGGAAGGCTGAGTCAACCTTGAGCCTGGTGAGATTTGAACAGCTGAACTGCTGAACTAGCAGTCACTAACCACTGCGCCACCTCGGCTCTCATGTTTAAAGCATGATTAAACATGTCCATCTTCTAAAACAAAAAAATTAAATATTAAAAGATATTAAAAGAACATTAAAATAAGTAAAAAAACAAAAAAAATCTCAAAGGGCAAGCTCAATGGACCACATGCTGTCAGTTTTTTATGTTTCTCTGATAAAATATTTTTATAAAGAGGTAACTTCTGATATTTTCTTAATTAATTTAACAATTTAATTTAATCTATTAAATTAAATTAAATTTACATAATTTGCAGAGCAGGGAAATAGACTTATTTAGTTTGGAAAAACATTTATCACTGACTGGAAACCCTTTATGGACTTTTTGCTGAAAATGGAAAAAACAAACTTACGATTTATGGGTTTGTTGAATAGAATAGAAAGGGTAGAACATGGAACGAAGGGAGCCACATTGTAATCATAGAGAAAATAAACTATAAATGCATTTTTGTCATAAATTTTATGAGAAGAACTATGAAGTATAATGTTATAATATCACTATTATTAGATATTCTTTACCTAAATTATACTTATTATATGAGGAATAAGGGTTTCAATTTTATCACTGGGTATACATTTGGACTTCAATTTTTTATGGAATACAAACTATAAGATAAAATATGAGCACAATTAGAAAGTTATTATATGTCCCCTTTGACATTGTGGCTCTGTTTTTAACTACTGCATAGCTGTAGTGTATTTCCTGCATTAAATATACCAAGGCACATTTGAAAGATTTTGGATCAGAATTATAAACTGGGATAATCCCAATCCACAAATAGAGTTGGAATGTTGTATATTAGCAAATAGTTGAGGGTCTAATGAATATTAAGTACCGGTATTTTTCTTATTAGCTTAAACTGACTTTAATTCAATAAAAGATTCTTTATCATGTTGACTAGAACTCCAGAGGATATTTAAAAAGGGTTAACCATTCATTATGTTGGAAATGTCAAATGGTTATGTCGACACTTTTATGATATAGGAGTGCTCTATTATTGCTCTGTTTTACTTTGATATCCACAAAGGGTGCAGTTGAAGTTGAAAATGTATTTTTCTTTTATGTATCCAAAACATAAAACTTATTATGTGAAGAATTATGGATTTATCGATTGGGGGGTTGAGGTGGGGCCAAGGAGGCAACTAAAAGGATAACTGTTCACTGTGGGAAAGACTGAATTATGACTGAATTATGGTGTTTGATTATAGATATATGTTTGCTTTGAGCTGGTTGTTTATTGAGTTAATAAAAAATGGAATAAATATTCTTTTCAGGAGTCAAGGTTTAACAATTTCTTTCAAACATTAACTGAATGAGAATACTATATGCATTTTAAAATAATAAATTAATACCTAATTTTGTGTTGCTTCTTTATCTTTCAGTTTGTTTTCCCTTTTCCTTCTCTTACTTTAGGAACTTGCTATCTTGGCTATAATTCAGGAAGCACCTCTGTTGCTTTTTAAAAGAAGTTGTTATGGGAGTCCAGTGCACGAAACCTTCAACGTGGTATGATAGGAAGTAAACCGGTCTGATCTGCAGCATGCCACAATTCATGAATCAGCCTATGAGTCATGGTCGCAATTCCAACATGCACATTTGTACAGCTGTTGTTTTTGTCTCTGAATGGCCACAAATATCATTTGTATCAAGGCTTCCTTCCCCTCCTAATCTAATATTTACCCTCCATATATGATAAAAAAAAAGAGTTGCCAGTGTGAATGCCATCCAGGAGCAATGATTAGCTTGAGCCAAGGATGGACACAGTGCATATATTACATATGCACATACTATTTATGGTAGCTTCTTTGATCCTGGCAGCAAGGTAAATAGGTAGGTTACAAGAGAATGAAATCCCCCAAAGCTGCTTCTGAAATACTTGGTTGGTGTCAAGGAAATACCCTTGCCTTTTCCAATAAACTTTAACAAGAATGGACAATCTTTTAAATGGTTGAATGCAGCATTCTTTAGGACAGTGGTTCTCAACCTTCTAATGCCGTGACCTGCGCCCCACCCCCGCCGCGCCCCACCCCGCCACCATTCCCGCCACTGCGACCCCCGCCCCGCCG